>VZSV01000044.1:2437108-2457401 GCA_013398735.1 Nothocercus julius | reverse complement strand
GCAAAGCTCATGAGGTTTTATTCACGGGAATTTAAAAAAAAAAAAAAAAAAAATTCCCCTCAGAATACTAAGTCTCTCTTTTCAGTGGCTTTGGAACTACTTCAAAATATGAAACATGGGTGTCCAATACAGAAATGGCAGGAATTTGCAAAGCACCTGAACCTACAGTTCTTGAGTTTTTTGTTTCAATGCGTTTCAAGTCAGGCATGCTAATGATTTATTTGTCACCACTGTTAAGAGTTTCATAGCTCAGAGAAGAGAAAGAATTATGACTTTGACTTGTTCTGATAGTCACCCAAATTTCTGTGTGTGTGTGTGTGTGTGCATGCACATGAGTAGTATATAGGGGTAGAAAGAGAAACCAGAGAAGAAGATGAAATGAGCAGGCCACCACCACACATATGACAAGTTCAAAGGGTGATTGGTTTCCTTTTCTATATTGAATTTTTTACGAAGAAGGGGCTCAGCAGTTAAGAAGATGGCTTTCAGGCAGTTTTAACATGCACAAAATCCAGCTTGAAGCGCAGAGTCTCAGCAGAGTTTATGAAGCAACAATGTTAGAGTGGGTGGTAAAATTAGACAAAATCCATCTTTCCATCCCGCAGAGCAGACATGGCTGCAGGTGTGGGTGGGGACTGACGGTGCACCACAAGGAACACAAACAGCCTAAAAAAATACTTTACTAGGAATAATGATACAATATTTTGTTGCCAACAGTGACATAATGCTCATGCTGTCTGCAAAATCATTATGTTCCAAGCAACCCCTCCTGCAGTCTGATGCCTAAGTTATTTTTCAAGAAAATAGACAAACTTTTCTTTTAAATTTCCTCTTGTGTGGAATTGTCTTGGTTTTAAACTAAGCACTATGGAAATGGCCCTATTGAAAATTTCTGAAAAGGAAATATGACACTTCCAATTATTTTGCCATGTATTGAAAATATCTCAATCTTAAAATATCTTAAGATCCTAAGGCTGAAAAAGCAGTTCCTTTGCTCTCTCCTCTTGTTGATGGTACTTCTTGCCTCTTATTTTATGAACTCCAAACTCAAAGAAAGATCTATAAGAAAAGAAAAATGATGACAAAGATCTTAACAGCCCGAGAGTTATCGCTCTGCTCTACAAGGAATGTCACTGTGAGCATGGCCAAAGTGATATCAGTTCAGAAGAGAGCAACAATCATGCCCCGTGTTTTGGTCGGAGCAGTTATTACAGTTATGAAACGTAAGCTCATTGATTTCTGCTACACTGATAGGTTGAGATATCATCTTATCTTTTATATGGGCGAGTGAATGTGGTTAAAAAACATTATATCTCCAAAGCATCCTTCCTGTAAGACAGATCACTATTCAGTTTTTACAAAGCCAAGAGCAATTCATACTAAAATGACCAAATTACAAATATTATTATATCTTTCTTCGATGTAGCAACTCCTTCTTGGATGCATGTGCCAGTAGCAAACCTACTTTTGTCTGTAGTAATCTCATCTCTTAATTTGGCTGAAGAAGATCGAAAGTGTATTAATGGGGCTGCAGAAGACAAAGAAAGTGGCTATTCCTATAACTCTATGAACTGTGAAACGAAGCCCAGAGAAACCTAGATCCCGGTCAGAAGTCATGGGGAAAGTCACAGGGAAGGGGAACTAGATGTGATTAACTCAGCCAGAGGCTGGATCACGAGGCACAGCCCCAAAGAGCTTACTAAGCTCATAGCAAAACAAGTGAAGATGACACATATTTATGTAATGGATATTTGGAATGCAAATGGTATGCATTTGGCAATAGAGCACAAAAGCTCCCTGTGACCATAGCAGGGATAACTTGGCCAATTTGCTCAAGGGTATATGGATACTCCTCTCCACTTACGACAGTTTTACTTCATGTGCATTTCTCCACCTACCGAGTTGCTCCCTTCCCCAGGTCACATCCGACTATCACTATATACCTAGTGGGTAAAATAAAAGCTCTGGCTCTCACTGCCACTCCATTCAAGGAAATTGTTTGGATTCGGTTGTTGGGTTTGCTTGTTTTCAAAATGATGATGTGACTGTTATCGGAAAGATGAGTCAGTGAAATGAGTTTTATAGTTCTGGAAGCAAAGGTTATTGGCTGCTTTTTTAAAAAAAATGTAACCCCCATGGGGCCCCAGGGCAGCCTCTGAACAATTTTTGGCTCCACACTCTAACATTATCCTAGAAAAAGACAAATATCCTGAGCCATCTGGTGTCTGTGTCTGTGTTTAATAGAACTTTCTCTTGCCTCCAGTAAGAGGGTTTCGTTTGATCAAAAGCGGGTGAACCATAAATATATGACACTAAACTGTATTATTTCATAGTAAGAAGGTAGATAAAATGCAGCATATTTGAGTGCAAAGTAATGCTAATTTTTGCTGGTGTACTTTGCTATTTTCAATCTCCACAGTATCAGTCATGTGATACTTGCAGCAAAACTTCCTTTCCTGCACAACAGCCCTCTGGAATTTTGAGAAAAGGAAGTTGTTAGATATCAAATAAGAAAACGAAACAAAACAGAAACACAATTCTTAAGCGGGCATCATTTTGAAACTCCGTGCTTTTACGTTGTTAGAAAAGTGTTTTTCTTGGGTTTGACTAACAACATTGAATGCAAATATGCTAAAATGGAAATGCCTAGATTTTAAAAGCCTGGTAACAGTTTGGCTACTGAAATTCTTGAATGTTTTCACTGTCTGTGCAACCCTCACATTTTTGTTGAACTCACACATGTAAGCCCCAAAGCAAGTCCAGGAGAGCAGCACAAGGGTGTATGGGGACCGGGGCACATGATGTATGTGGGGAGGTGAAGAGAGCTTGTTTAGCCTTGAAGAGAAGGGTGAGGGGGGACATTATTCTTATCTGCCACCTCCTAACGTAGAGAAGATAAGAGGCAAATTCTTCTCAGAGGTGCACAGGAACTGCATGAAAGCCAACAGACACCAGTCTCAAGAAGGGAAATTCAAATCAGGCTCTAGAGAACATTTTTTCACCATGAGAGTGGTCAAGCATCGGCTTCTCCGGATAGATTGTGGCATCTTCAACTTTGGAGATTCAAACTTTGGAGATTTGGAGATTTCAGCTTCAAAACTACACTGGGCAGCACCCAAGCAACCTGCTCCATTGACTTTGCCTTGAAGAAAGCAGGGTGAGGGATCAGATCGGATGACATCCAGAGACCCTTTCAATTTATTTTTCCATTCTATCCTGTTTCCTTCTTTTTCCTTCCTTAAGGCCAGTACAATACCACTGTGGTAAGCCTGTGGGTTTACCTATAGGGCATGAGGTCGTATAGCCCACCAAATGTCAGACACTGTGATTTGACTTCCCCGGGCTTCTAGCTTGAGATTAAGAGAGTATTTTTAGCACTCTGAAAACTGAAACCTGGCCACTCCATTGCCAGTTAAGGCCTGGTTAAAGGGGTGCAGAAATCTGTGGCGGTGACAGAGGCTCGCTTACTGGGATTGCCAGTAAATAGTCACCATTTCCCCTTCCTGACAAAAAGCTTTATCCAGCACCCCTATCTTCTAGGATCAGACAGATTGGTTTCCCTAGATCTACCATGCATCCTGATACTCACTGTTCAATATGCAGTAAGAAAATTGTATATCAAAATAAATTAGTATCAGTGTTTCTACAGAATAAAATAGTAATAAAAAGAATTTTCTCTCCTCATTAATTTTTTCCCCTGCAATTTTTTCATTCCATTTTCCTTTTGATACTTTACTAAATTGATTTACTCTTTGTTCTCCGAATAAATTCTTCTTTAGCCCTACTTTTCTTGCAATATCCCAGTTCTTCTGGCAATTCTGCTTCTGGTTTTAGCTTATTTCTTCACTGTTACCATTTTCTCTTTTATTCTTTCTTCCCTCGTTTTGAAAATAAATAACTATCTCTTATTTCTCCTTTCTACCTTTCCCATTCTTTTATATTTTCTGGCCTTTCTGACCTATTTCTCTTCTTTCTCAATGGGCATTCTAAGTCTTTTTTTCATTCACTTGGTCTTCCCCATGACTCCATGTTCCAGGCCCAATTTCTTCACTATCACCTCCCAGTTTTCATTTCCCTTTAGCTTATTTTCCCTGGCATCCACTATACCACTGAAAAACTGTCCAAGAGTTTGCAGCCTTTTTGTCTTTTCTCCTGCATGGAAAGGGGGCTGTAGAAAAACCTGTCTGTTGTCCCACTTCTTGGTGTTGGCTGCATAACATTATTCTTTACCCCCTGAATACTTTCAAGCTGTGGGTGAACTTGCTGAGACATGTCAGAGATCCCTCCTCTTCAGGGACATGGGCTGCATCTCCTCTCTAGCTTCACTTTTCTCCTACCCACACTGTCCTTGTCAGATGATCTAATAAGTTGATATCTGTGTCTGCCTCCTCCTTTTAGAAGCTGCTGCTCACAATGTTGCCAGTGGCTACCTTTAAATAATATCCTCTGTCTCTAATTTTGAGCAGTATATGCGTGCAGCCCTCCCAAAGACGCCTGAGCAAACCACACCGTCTCCCATCCCTGTAATAGGTAGGTTCTCCTCAGCCAGAAAATGAAAACACCCAGGCCTCTCTTTCCCTTCATAAAAAGCCAAACATGACATTCTTCTGTGCACTGTGCTCTGAAGGAGTAGTACAGACTATCCTCTCTGTATAAATCACATCTCAAATATATTTTTTTTAGTCAGTTATTTAAATATATTTCCAGAAAAGAGCTTCAGAACATGAAATGAAAGGCAAAAGGAAACTAGACACTGAAAAGCTATGCTTTGTTTCCTGTCCAAGATTAATTTTTGGGTTCCCTGAAACTACGGATGACTGACAAGAAACACAAAATATTGAAAGAGTGTCATAAACTCATGTAAACCTCTGACACCCACATGTTCTCCCTTTTCTGTGTCTGGCTAAGTCATACTAAGTCATGAAAGTCAACTTCAGGGAAAAAATCTTTAGAAAAGAACCCCCAGTGACTTTCCTCCGGTGAGTACAGGGAAGATGCCTCTTTGATCTCCTCTTGCTAGGCCAATCAAAACAGCCCTGGCAGGTACAAATGTAGAAACTAGGGAACGAGAGTCTCACACAGTAGCTGATCGCTCTTACTCAGATATATTTATTTTAACATGGTATTCAGGGCTTCTGTGGACTCTGTAGGATTAAGAAGTGACTCAAGGGTAGGCCTGCAGAAGCGTTTGCAGATGATCTGCCATGGATCTTATGTCAACTATCTTATTCTTTCTTGATCCACTCTATCAGTTCTGTGAGCAAGTTCTCTTATGCCAAGTGTGAATATGAAAGTTGCTGAATACCTCTATTAAAAATGTTCCCACTTACTATGAATGGGGCATCACTTTGAATCAGAACGGCCACCTTCTTTAGTCCCTACCTGAGGGTTTTACAGTAAAAACAGCAGATAATATTTCTGCACACTGAGAGTATGTGAACAGAGTGCTGGAATCCCTGAACCAACCCCCAAAACACTAGCTCTGGAGTCAGAAACAGTGTAGTGGTAAAGCAGCATTTCCTCCAAAAAGAAGGTCAAGACAGACTGGACGCAGCACTGAGCAATTGTGGATGCTCTACCGCTAGGCGCCAAGCCAGGATCTCCCTTCGGCATCACATTAGCCCATGGGCATGGTGTGCAATGAATCTAGGTGTGTAACGAATCCTAAAGCAACAGTTTCTAACTCTGTGCTCCACTGCATACCCCAGACATGCCCTCAGACTCAGCCAAGCTGCATGGCAAGCTGTCTTCCTCCGAGATGAAAATTCTAGTTAATCCAAGAGTGCAACGTCTGATTTTAAGGAAAAACTCATCTTCAGGTAATAAATAGCCAACTGCCACCAGTTATACAAACCTTTATCTAATTATATTGTCAGAAATTCAGGGGAAGCTATCAATGAAAACAGATCTTTATTAAAATCTCTTCAAAAACTATATACGGCAACAAGCACATTGAACTTTGTAGATTAGAAGAGACAGATTTTCTTTCTTTTGCAAAACACCCAAAGCTTCCAGTTAAGAGAGTATCACTGTTCTGTAGATTTAGATGTGAAAACGGCAGATTGCCTTCATTCCTTAGCAATGTCTTCCATCCATCTCTGTGTCTCCCCTCAAAAATGGTTATAATCAAGTTCCCTCTGTGTGAGTTGGATAACTGAAACTGTACATCTGAGCATCTTTTCCCTACATGATCCAAAGAGCTGGCTGAGAGCATCGTGTGGGGAAGATGAGAACAGGATTGGTGCATCCCATGCTGCATTTTGCCCACCTGGGTGAAATACTGATTCCCGTGAATTCAGTGTCCAAGAATTCAGTGATGTCAAGATGTCAGCTCTGATCTACCACTTGAAGCTGGATGATTTCCTATCAGTTCTACTGCCAGTAAGCAGTAAATGGCTAGCAGGTACCACAGGCAAATTTACAAGAAAAAAATCTATCAATCTGTCATCATTCCTGTCCTACCAACCTGTCCGATTTTCAGTATCTGACTTAGGTGCCTAAGGCATCCCCCAGCTACCTTTTCAGTAAATGGAAAAGGGAATGTCTTTCCTGAGGATAATTTGGAATAGGAGTCTAGTTCTGGGGCTGGTTTTCCCCATTAATTGTATAGGAAGACTAAGCTCTTGTCTAGATGTCTATACTGAGGCTCTGTAACTCTCTTCCATCTACTTCTAATTTCTTACCTGGAAAAGAAGCCTTGACAACACTGATAACACCAACTTGACTAGTCTAAGTCACTGGGACTGAAAAATAATTTTAAAGAACCAAGACTATTCCATCAGTAAAGCTAATAATGTTGTCAGTATTGATAGTTCTGTTCACAGCTTTAGTGTCTCTCCTTCAGACTAGCACAGCACAAGGTTTGAAAAATCCCCAGTTGCAGACATGAAATTCAGAAGATATTGGAGCAGCCTATTGGAAGAGGAAAAGCCTCCCTCTCTCTGCAATCAGAGAGGAGAACGGCGGGGCAGTTCTGACCACGCTCTGCACAATCAGTGAGGTGCAGCTGAGCTTCCTGTCCACTTACGCATTGCTCATAACTCCTCTGTATCTCCCATTCATACCGAGAAAGGACTGCTCTAATCAAATACTCAGTTAGAACATGCAGGGAAAGAAAAAACAGAAAAATCAGACTTTATAGTAAAAACATGTATGAATTAGCTACTGGGTAGAGGCTGCTAAATTTCTAGAACATCATTTTGCCTATTAATTTAGCCAAATAGCCCTACTGAACATATTTATCAATACGAGAGCTTGGACTATGAAATCAATACATAGGAGACTGTAAGTGGAAGCCTTTCTTGACAAAGAGTAGAAGAGAAATCAAGTGTGTGGGGGGGTTGTGTGTGTGTGTGTTTTTGTTGTTGCTGCTGTTTTTTTCCTGCTGGGATAATTTTTTGTCTATAAAAGCTGTGAAGGAGAAAGAAAAATATCACTGTCCCATCTTAGAAATTCCTAAGAAACAAAACCACTATTTTACCTACAATTGTTTCTGTCAGCGAAAAATTGTTAGAAGGACTATATAACTAGGTTTGCACTACAGACTAGCTATTTTGTCTGCAAAACAGAAAATACTTTTCTCTTTAGGAGTTTCCTACGGAGGGAAAATGTTCCTTTCTTGCTAGTTTTTAAAAAGAAAATTGGAGAGAAACAATGATCATTATTATATAAAGTAAGATGAACAAAATGACGCAATGCTGTGGGTGTAATTCAGGTTGGGAGCATATGAGAGACGCAAGGCAAATAAAACAACTAACTAGAAAGATTTTACAAAACAAAAGATGAATCAAAGGAACTCAGTTAAAATGAGTAAACACATTTAAACCACCCTGTTCTGGTCTCCCAAAAACTGTGATGAAGGAAACAAAAATGTTAGGGTCAACTTCAATTTGCCACAACCAATTGTATCAATACAACACAAAAGAACAAAATATTTTCCTTTTAATTATAGGCTCATCACAAACAAGTTTGGTCTTCATTTTATCTCTAGAAGAAGATACACTCAGCAAGTTTGTATTAAACAAACAGCACACTGCAAATCACTATGCTTTTTATTCATTAGTACTTCAACTGCTCATGGTTTTCTAAGAATGACTTAAGCCAGAATAAGAGTTTTTGCATATGCTTATCTCCTAAATCCAAAAGTAATGCAATAGCACTAACATGAAAAAGAAGAGGCACGTGGGATGAAAAATACTATATCGCCAACGGGTGTCATGCATACAAGCACTTACACATGCTGTAAGTGCAAGGTCATCTCTAAATGCCAGCAGACCGCTGGTACAAAGCTGAGGGTAAAGAGCAAGCTCTGAAACCAGTGCATGCAGCCCTGTACTGATTCGCTGAGGCGTCAGCAACATCTATTCCTGACCAGCATGCCTGGGTAATGCACCCCAAACCTCGCTGGATGCTGTACCAAAGCTGGAGCTGTGGGGAGGTTCAGGGCATTTTCCAGCTGTGCCAGGAACCAGGCTGGGAATGACCTCAGGACCAGGGAGTGTAAGTGATGCTTTCATGGATATGGCTTTTACTCCTTGGGTGCAACTCATCTGCCCTTGTGCAGGCTCGTGACCATCCTAGTCATTATTCAGAAGTGCTGCTTTCTGCAGGGTTAAGGATCTCCTGTAATTTTTTATAGTTTCTTTTCTTTTTTTCAGGGAAGTATCGACAAGAAACAGAACTGTTTCAGGAACAGTAGGAGGATAAGTATACATTCAAAATAGCAACAAACAAGGAAATGAGTCTCATATGTCCTGCTAACTGTGAATTTGTTCATTCAAGAAGGCTAAAAAAAAAAGGTTACTTTCCTTCCTGACAATGAAAATACTCTCAAAAGTGCTTTGAAATCCCAAATCCAGACATAACAAAGACAAAGAAGTACGGAGTTTATTCATCCGCACAGCTGAATTGAACAGAACTTACTTAGCCTCTTCTCACTATAAGAATTAAACCCCAAACCTTCCAGAACAGAACGGGTAAGATTACTTCTGTAAGCTCTATTACAGAATGGAGCTTCTTCTTATAGAATTCTAACACAGGGATAAAAATGAATCTTATTAATTTTTATAGGATTTTTCTAGAACAGCAAACAAATTATAGCAAAGTATAGCAGCAACAGGCAACAAATTATAGAGAAAACAAGAGTATAGAAAAATGTAGAAATGCTATGTACATTACATCATCCCAGAATATTGTCTGAGGGTGAAAGAGTGGAGCCATAAATAATGTGTTTCAAAACCTTCTGTGGCAAATGACTTCAGTAAGTTGGCTGAAAAGTGAAGAAAATATTACATTTGAAAGACAATATAGTAGAGATGGAAATTGTCACTATATAAACAGATACTAAGCTGAAAAACAGATGAAATCGTTTCTACAGGGAGAAATTATTTATTCTTTTGATAACAAGGAATACCTAATCCATGAAACCAAAAGTTTTCTTTTGGTCTCCAGAAATATTTGTGCTTGTCTACATCCTCCAAAGAAGAGCAGGAAGACCATCAAACACAAGCAAGCTTTGTGGTTCCTGCGTGCAAGTCTTCACAGGACCCAACTATATGACCATGCTGACTGCAAATCCTCTGGCTGCAGTTCTGCAAATCATCTGAGTTGTTCTAAGTCCCCTCCACAGTCAATGAGAAAACAAACATTTCTTGAGTGCATTTCACCTGGATACACCAACGTTTCGGCAGCAAGTGCTGGAATAAAACCAGGTAGCATTCCTGCCAGAAGAAGGGTCATAAGCTGTGGGGAAATTTGGGAAGGGCTGTGCAAGTCTCATGCCTCGCTGCTTGAGTCTAGGAGGTCTGTGCAATGTCATCTGCAACCACTACAAGGCCTCTTGGCACAGTCGTGTAAATAAGAACCAGCTCCTTTGATTTCAAAATCAGTATTTTTCAAACAGTACAAAGACCTTCTGTGGGAATGACTAAGTCCATGATAGCTGTGCTGTGGTAAACATGAGCTATTTTTGAGTTATTTGACTGCATAAAACTGTAGGAATATATCCATATTTTAAAATAGATGCTACTTCTTTCCAGTAGCATAATGGTTCAGGAGAGTTCATTTTAATGTTCCACATGGAAAATAAATTCACTCTGGGAGTAAGATTTAAGCATGAAGAGTACTGAGCAAGAGAGTGAAAAAATTAGTAAGGTTACTGTGATTTAGCTTTGGGATGATAGCTACAACCCTGTAATTAATCTTCCTAATAAACCAAGAGTTAAAATGCCATGTACTTTTACCACACAGAAATATAGCTTCATTGGTGTAACACTGCCTTCTTCTGTATCATGCACCTGAACTTTCATGACTCAAATTCTGCCACATAGCTGTAAAGGTGTATCCCGTTGGCAGCATGTGATGGCAAATAGAAAACATCTGCTGCAAAGGATAGACTGAACAACTATCTTCCTAAGTATTTCATGGAAAGTACTCAACATAGATCTCACTCACCTATATCCTTTTAAGTAAATCAGAAATTAATACCTATGAAAGAGGGCACATATTTAATATTTTGCCACTTGAAAACCTGACCAAAACAATTTTGAGATGAGATGATTTTGAGTAAAATGCCAGATTTTCCCATATTTGGAGAATTAATTGTGCTTTCTACTTTCTGCACTGATGACCATTTGATGCTCTGTTAATGTGTTATCAGGAGGCATTCACTTCCTCTGTCCATTCTGACAATATCATATTCACTTTCCATCTTCTCAAGTCAAAGTGCACAGGAAGGTGAGTCAGTAAGCACCATTAACTAACAACTTGCTCACTCATCATCAGTACCACCAAAAAAAAAAAAAAAAAAGGATTGTTTTACAGCCCTTAAGCATTGGGCAAATATATAGCTACTAAATTAGGGACCATTACTTTAATTTGGCTTTTGCTACTCAAGGTAGATAGAATTTAGACCACAGTATTTTAAGAGGAAGACATTGTCAGAACACTGTCTTCTGCAAACACAATACTCTAATTATACAAGTTAGCAGATATGTGTTGAAACCAGCAGGGGAATGATTTCCTCCTATTTCTCATGCTTGTTTACAAGAAGGAAAAAATTAATGATTTTAGGACAGCATGGTCTGAGGCAGCTGAAAAGGGGGGTTAAATTTAGAACAGAGTAGGAGAGCCACTACCAACAGTGGTTCATCTAGTCAAACACTGTGTCACTGACAGTGTGCAGACTGAGATATAAAGCTAAAAAGTCCTGTAATGGACACTCGTTAATAGTGTACCTCCAGGGGAAGTGTCTTCTTGACCCCAAATAGGAAGTGGCTGACTTTCATCCTGGAACATGAAGTTTTATAACCTCTTGCATGCTATTTTCTATTTAAGGTAGCAACAGAAATTATCTGACTCCTCCTAAAACTTTTGCCTTAGTAATGAGTTCTTAAAGTCTGTGTGCTTTGTGGACAGACACATTCAATCAGTTTTAAGTATACTGACATTTTAACCTCACTGGGAACTCAGGCTCATGCTTTTGAAGAACCTATGGAAGATTTTGCATATACCTACTGTATCATCCCTTGTTCATGATGTCTAATAACCTGACCTTTTTGTTTCTGCTTCACAGAGAGCAGTATATTTTTTGTTGCTCTTTCTAAACCTTTTCCTACTGTGTTCTTTTTTTAGAGAGGATCAGACTTAAACACGGTGACTCTATCTGTAGCATTTCAAAACATGGTATGTTAAAATGCTGCTGAACATAGCCCCCTTTTGCAGACTGCGCAGAGTGAGCAGAAATGTACCTGGTAGAGGACAGAAGTCTTCTCAAGACAAGTATCTAAGGCTATACTACAGGTTCTCTCTCTAACATCCCACATGCCTAGTCTACGGGATACTTGGGGGCTACTCTCATGCTGTGTTGTAAATCTGTCTCAGGAGAGCCACTGCTCCACAACAGCGTATCACAATATCATCCAGTGAGCCTTTAGCCAAATGTAGGCCTCATGTTTTCGACACTCACCTTGCATCAAGTGCCCCCGATGCTTGAAACAGCAATACATCTGACACCAAACCAAAAAGGGCAAATTTTCAGCTATTACACATAAAATCCTCTTGCAAGAACATGTAAATTCTCAAACCATCTAAAGTAAAAGTGTTCAGTGAGGCTAGCTGTTCTGACCACAAGACCTAAAATGTCAAACAAACTATAATTTGTAGGAGGTTGTGAGGCTACGGGGTAGATTACTTCTCAGAAAAATCCTTGAAGAAGTAGGATGTCGTGACTAAAAATACAACATGCGTAAAACTTAACGATTAGAACAGAACTTCAGATAGACAAAATAATCTTATCTGGCGTGCCTGAGTGAGACAGATCAGTCTAGACTGCTTTCCTTATCTTGAAGCCAAACCATTCTCTCTGTAGCAGTCAGTTATACCTTCTGTGGGTTCCCTTTCCAGACACAGAAAGAAATCGAGGGGAGGAACTCTCTAAAAGCACATGTTCTGCTAGGCAAGGACTGTTGGAAGTGTGTCACCAGATAAAGACAATTTCTTTCAAGCACCTTGGGTCTGAGTGATTAATGAGCATGCCATTGTGCCAGCAGCAAAAAAAAAATTAAAGAAAATAATCTAAGTGGAAGAGTGGAACAAGTAAAAGTCTCAGAGGAGCTGAAACCCTATGGAAAAGCAGAAGGCAACAAGGAGAGATTTATACATCACGTCTTTCTGGACCTTCTGTCAGGAAGCAACGGAAGGAAAGATTGCAAGACACCTTTATTTCTGATACCAGCCAGCTTTCATAGATTTGCTCTCTAGTCATTTTCATGTAAAGCCAGAGATAGGGAAATAACCTGGGAATGGAGGGAAAAAAATGAGGTGAGCTGTACTGCACTGAAAGTAAGCACAGGAATAGGGTCTACCCAAAGGTAGAAAACATGATACCAATATAGAAGAATCTGTGATTGACCTAAGACTCAACAGTATTTTAGAGGAGAAGCAGGTTAACGGAAACTTTAATGATAGCCCTGAGTATGATTAGAATCCAAAATGAAAATAAATAAATACATACATAGATCTTAGGCCTCCTACTAGAAAACTCCAAATGCGTCTCAAATTCTACATGAACCAAATTATTCGTCCCACAAAACAAGTGATGTTTTGTGGAATAAGAACGGTGTTATATTATATTGTAAACAAGCCCCAAACCCCAAAAGGCAACATGAAAAAAAAAAATATCTAAAGCAAATACTTCTTTTCATTTTAAGTACACTGACACTGATGCCCCAGTCAACATATTACTGGCATAAAGAACACAGACTCACTCTGAGACAGACCTTAAAACTTAAGTAGATGATGAAAACCAGGGGCAGGGGGAGAAGACTGGTCAGGAGACATTAAAATAATGATTAAGTTGCTCATTTTTTTACGCTGACAGCATCTCTATGTTTAACAAGCGCTCAGAAGATCAAAGAACATGACATGGAGAGAATATACTTATGAAGACAATGTATAAAAGATAATTGTGGGTTTGTTTCTTGTGGGTTCAATACTCATTCCTCTGCCAAAAGTTTCACATCAGCAGAGATCTCTTCTATATCCTGTATTTCTTCTTTCTCAAAGAGAATGTGATCTGCAAACATAGCTGGGTATTTTTTGCATAATCCAGGGTGATACAACAATGGGACTTCCAATCATGATACAGAGCTTAAGGGTTGTCCATTGCAGAAAGTGGGTGATGCTGGTGGCACAGGTTGTACCCCTGGGCTTTTCCCCTTGGCCAGGGCCTTTGAGATGCTGCTCATCTACCATGGCGCAAACAAGGAAAGATTCCTCCAGGACCAAAGACCATGCAGAAGAAATCTCACTCTTTCTCTTCATGCCACCAGTAACCATCCAGTTGCATTATCTTCCTTTTCAAAGAGAGGCCTTTCCAAAGAAAAAAAGAAGAAATTAAATATTGATATCATTTGGAAGGCTAGACTACAATAAATCTGCATGAGTTATGATCACTGAACACAGGCACTGCTTGGCTCCAAAGAACACTCAAGTTAAAGACTCCCCAGAATCAAAAGGAAGTTCAGACTCCAATTTTTTTCTATTTCTTATTGTTATTACTTTATTTGTTATTATTTTATTGTATTTGTTTGTAGAGACATGCAAAAATAAATTGAAAGCTCTCACTTCTGTAGTCAGTATAGTCTTCTGGGTAGAAGTGTCTGCAGTTGTATTCAGAATCAACTGCGCACCAGGTTTAACTATCATTTCTGCTTTAAGTGTGTGAAAAGATTACAGGTTACTTTGGCGAAAAATACAGCAGAATCTAATGACTTCAGTGTCAGGAGGACATGTTAAAGCAGAGTCAGCTACAACCACTGCAGTGTTTCAAGGGAAACAACAGGATTTCACTTCATTGAGCACTTTTTCTTGCCAAGAGTCTTAAGACCAAAACACATATTTACATTTTCTACTCAACTCTAACATACAATAATGTTCATATCCACCTACATCAACCACAGAACTGGACAATATAACCTAGCTGCGACTTTAGATCTAAGGAGAGTATTTTGTTCCTTAATGACTAACACAAAATAATTTATTTATAGCCTTTGCTAAAATTTCTGAGAAGTTACACAGACAAAATATAGAAAATGGCTACACTGGGTCAGTCCAAAGAGAGATTCTTTGTAAAAGCCTACCATCTTGACAGTGAGGGTGCCAGAGCACTGGAACAGGTTGCCCAGAGTAGCTGTGGAGTCTCCTGCTCTGGAGATCTTCCAAACCCGCTTGGATGCAGTCCTGTGCCACATGCTCTAGGGGACCCTGCGTGTGCAGGGAGGTTGGGCTAGATCATCTCTAAAGGTCCCTTCCAACCTTAAGGATTCTATGATTCTATGATCCATCTTCAAGAAAAGTCAACAGCAATGCAATGGGCAGCTAAAATTTCTGCCTAGTACTCTCCCTGCCTGCAGCAACTTGTGGCTTTGAGACTTACTAGGCCAGAGGTGGCACCTTCGTTTATAATAGTCCTCGTGGCATAGGTTATTCCTCTGCTTCATTCTGTCATGTTCTACTTGTTTTTTCTAAGAGGGAGATTGCATAAACCAAGTGACCAGCTACATATGTTCATCTGCCCAAGAGTTTTGTGTGCATTAGCCAGTCCAATTCTTACCAAATAAGCAGAAACCACACAAAAGCAATATATATATATATATACTGCAGGGGCTAAAACAAGCTGACTTATAACACAGACGATTAAGAAGGAGGAAACTACAACTCCCCAACAATAAGCCCAGCTTCTCCTGCTGGTAGTGATGAGCTGCCCTTGCTATTTCCTGCCACAGGAACCAAGTGCCAGTTGCTTGACACTGTTAACATTTCTAAGGCACCTCATCAACCATGACTCGAGTTTTTTCCTGCACATAACTTCAGAAAACAAGACTGCTCTTTGTGCTCATCCTAGTTTGAAGATTTTCAATGGCTTCATTATTCCGAAGTTAGTGAAGTATACCTGATTTTCACGGTGGCAGAACTTTTAGGTGTATTTGTCTTATTTAGGTGTATTTGTATTATTTATTTTAGGTGTATTTGTCCAAATACACAGGCAATGCTTTCACATCGTCCACATACTTTATTTGGAAGAAAAAGACCTGAAATAAGCAGGAGAGGAATCAGCTTTCTCCAAGCCACCATGAAGCAGTTAAATTCTTCCAGAAAACCACAGAGAATGTTGGCGACATGCTAAATATTCAGTCCTCTTGGAAAAAAAAAATAAAAAAGAAGAAAACAGGAAAAACTGAATGAAAAGACTAATTAGTATTCCATGAGCACACTGAACTCAGGCTGTTATCTTGCCAGACAAGGACTTGCACTGCGAGGCCTTTTTACTGAACAAGATTGAAATACACCCCTGTGTGAAGAGGTTGACAACAACTTTCTTCAACTTCTTTGTTTGCAAGCACAACATGAGTCTGATATTTCAAAGGGCTGGAAAAAAAGAGTCACAGCAAAATTCCCAAACCCAACATTTTAGAATGACATAATGGAAATCTGGTGTGCTTCAAAACTCCCAAATTTGTGGCAGAGCTTCTCCAGTGGGAAAGGTAACTTACTGACCTGGGTCAAAAAGTCCTAAACATTACTCAACTTACCCTAAATTCTGTCAGGTACAGCTGCTTCAGCAACAGAAAGCCAGTCTGGAAGAAAAAAAAAAAAATGCTTTTCTGTCAGTGGTCCATCTGATCAGATGAAAGCTATAGCATATTTTGAGAGCAAATTTAGAGTAAAAATTCTAACTCAGATATGAAATTCCTAAATATTCAAGAAAGTTAAAGCTGCTAACGACAGACTAGTAACCAAGCCACTTCAATTCAGCACGTGAATTTTCAAGTCTTTCTTGACACGTACAATTGATCTTTTAATGTCTCATTTTTAATCCCCACACAATTATTTGAAACCAATTCCAAGCAGAAGCCCAAATTCAATATACGCTTCCAGTGAACATTTCAGTTTCAAGAAGGACTGGCTGATTACTCAGCGATATCTACTACAACCCAACTGTTAGTTTGCTACGAGATCACTATGGACTGTTCAGAAATATCTCAGTTCAAACAGCCAGAATAAACACCGTAGTTTTATAAAGTGATGAAGCTGATAAATGTTACTTTATTGGTGTCTACAACCAGTGCTTTAATTACATTTTTAAGGCTCTGTGTAAAGTGAAACCATCGCCTCGATTCATGATGGGAAAATCACAGTTCAGCTAGTTACTGATTTCAATATGTTTACGCAGAAACAAGTGATGGTTTACAGATTTTACAAAGGATCAGGTTCAAGAACTCAAGCTGAAGATCATTCTTTGATATTTTTAACAAGTTGTATGTTTTCTTAAACTTGAGTTTAAAAACTACTATTTTAACAAGTAGTTTTGTGCCTGTATATATTTCTCTACTTTAATAAAGTGGGATAAATGAACTCAGTGTCTAAACTGTGTACTTCCTCTTCCTATGCCTGTAATCCCTGACTTTATTTTGCTTTTCTAGCTGGCAAACAAACTATCAGTAATTAAATGCCACACAATTAGACTAGTCTGTCAGCGGGGTTCCATCTAGTGTTTTCAAAGTCTAAATCCTGGCACCCAGTAGAAAATTTTGGACTAATTAATTTTGTTTTGGTAGTGTTTGGTTTGTTTTAGCACCTGAACCTCTTAAAGAAACAATCTGCTGTGCCCATTTGTGGTGAACAACATGCCATTCTGCAAGTAACTCCATTGAAATCAGTGGAATTCCTTCCAGAAAAGGAGACAAATCAGTAAGATGGGAAAGGGCAGTTCCTCCTCTCCTCTAAATTTAACAAACAGCAATTTCCTGTCTTGATACTATGCTAGAATTACTCCCCCAATGCAAAGGTTGAATGCTTGAATTTAACTGGATTATGACTTCTATCCATTAAATCCTTCTATTCAGTTTAGTACTGTAATTCCATAATTTCAATTGGTTTAATCCTGACAAGAGAATGATTTACTCCATCATCCGTGTCATACAAAGCAAACAAATAAGCCAAAGATTTGTGGATTTGTGTCCTTTTAAGCTGTCCACGAACATTTTGATAAAAGTATGGCAAATAAATCATACAGTATTTATTATTTAACAAGTGTCAAAAATAAACACTGTACCTTTTATTATATGACACTGCTCAGTGTTTTCAATTCTAATCTTTGTCATTTTATCTAAAAATACAGCTGATCATAATAATTCAAGCTTCTTCCTTTCCTCCCCAAATGTATATTTTACATTTTAAAAAAAAACATGCCTCACCTTAAACCATTCTCATCAGACTTCGATTTTAATGCATCGTTCCATTATTAGAATGGGATTTTTACAGTTCAGTTCCTTCTATTCAAGTCCAAAACCAGCAAATAATTTAGACTGATTGGCAGGCTCCTTGAAAGAGGATCTGACACCATGATGTGGGTCTAGGGTAAGATGTTGTATACATAAAGTGAAACAGAGAAAGTGGTACTTCAATTTCATGATCATTCAGTTTTCTGCAATGTTTTATCAACATATCAAAATTAAACCTCATGTACCTCAGAAAGCTGTGATCAGTTTGTTTGCTTTAGGAGAGCTGTATTTATGCATTAATTACTTGTTTTAAAAAAGAAAACCCTGATTGTACTTTTTTTTAGTATTGCATATATGCTGCTTGTCTCATGGATATCAGTGCTTGGCCGACGTCACGGTTTCCATAGTCCCTCGTCCAAGCTGCTGCCTTTGTGGTTCACGAGCCCATGGAAAGCGTTCGGTGCAACCACAGGAAGCGCCGCTTCCAGGAGCGTTTTCAATTAACGTCTGGATGATGAACCTGCGTGTAGGTAGTACACAAGAACCTGTGAGGTTTCACTCAGCCTGACAGACTGAAGAAGCATCACGAGGCCACGGGTGCTGCCACCCGGCCTGGCAGCCGTCCCCGCTGCTGGCACAGGCGCTCCCGGTGCCCCAAACTCCAGCTGAGGTACAAAGGTCTCCTGTACAGAACCGGGTGCTCCACTGAATCCTTTGCACCATGTCATGTTACTTTAGAATCGGAGGTATTCTCCATTTCCTATGAGGATGGAGAGCTGCAGAATATGTTCCAGGGATCTCAATTTTCCTCTTAGCATGAGTTGCCCACTTCTCCTCCCAGACACTATGATGGCATTGTTTTTCTGAGTAGTTCCAACCTAAAAAAAAAAAAAAAAGCATTAAGTAACAACTGTAACAACTGTAATAACGCTGATGTTTCTGAATTCCCTAGGAACAGCACCTGTGTTTTACTGGGGAAATGAGAGCCACATGAGAGCTATACAACCAAGAGCATGCACTGAGGGGGTTAACCTCAACACATTCCCAAGATGGATTTCCCTTCTTGCCCCTCTCCAGGCAATATCAGTTTCACAAGTGTACATCCACAACACATGCAGGTATATCTGCTGTAACACAATGAAGAAATTCTGTCTCCGTGGCATCTTCTGCTAAGTTCTGCAATGGATTAAAGAAAGGATAGCTGCTCAGTCATCTAAACGTCACTCAGATCTGTACTGGCAATCTAGGTTGGTAAATATTCCCAATCTGTTTCATTTTCGTTTTAGAAGAGTCTGTTTTATACACGTGAATCCATAAAAAGAGTTACAGAGGTCACCGTATTGGCACTGCCATGCCTTCCAACTTCCAGCATTATTCTGAGTCATTTTCCAGCTGATCTTAATTGGCTTTGCAGCAGAAAACAGAATTTTATATACTCCTATTTATATACTTATGACCCAGGAAGGAAGGAAGCAGATGAAGGACTGCATCACTCAAGGCAAAATTATATACTCCCCCCAGCCCCTCACGGACAGTGTTTGGATGGGGCGAAGGGGCTGAAACGCTCCCCGCTCCACGTGGAGCTGCAGCCCACCGAGACTTCCAGGGGATTCAGGGAATGGATATGGAAGCCGGAGCACAACAGGGAAGCGAGGGCTCTCCGGGCAGCTCAAGCTGCAGCCGCAGGCCGGTGGGAGCCGAGCGCGGTGGCATTTGTGCAGCACTGACTCATAGGCGAGCACCACGGCATGAATCACCGCAGCACCTAAGGAGGCAGCGCGTCCCCAAGGCCACGAGGCCCCGCTGGCTCCCGGGGACACCGGGCTGCTTCACCAGGGACACGACCGGAGGGCGACCGTAGTGCCCGGGCGGCCAAACAGCCGCTGCTGCAGCCCCCGCCAGCGCGTCCAGCTGTAAGGGGGACTCGGGCTCTGACGAAAGGGGCAACTTGTTAGTAACGGAGAATTTGCAGGCAAATTCACAAATCAACTCTACAAAATGCCTCATTCCCTCCACTTTGGTCCATGCGGCTCGGAAGGGCAAGCGTGAGGCAAGGGGCTATGGAGAATTAGCATTCAGGGCATCAAGCCAGCACTGCAGGCACTAAGGAGAGACAGTTCCTCCTCGGGTAAGTAATGGGAAAAAAACTACATTTCTTCCTCTTTCCCCAACACCCTGGATATGGGACACACTGGGGCAGGGCTCAAGTGCCCAGAGAGGCAGATCTGCTCCTGGGAGTCGCCTCGCCCCACGCAGAGGGGCTGAATCCCGCCGGACACTCGGGACGTTGGGACACGGGCAAATGGCGCCACTGCCCACGCCGACCCCACGCCCGCGGGTGGCGGCGCAGGCCCCGCCCACACACCATAGCCACGCCCTCTCCCAACAGCCCCGCCCCCTCGCGGGGTTGGGGGGAGCGCGCAGGCGCAGTGCGCCCCGGAGCCAACGGTCCCCCCCGTCGCTGCCTCCCTCCCTCGCAAAGATGGCGGCTGCGCTGCGGCGGGCGCGGC
>VZSV01000044.1:2382045-2436948 GCA_013398735.1 Nothocercus julius | reverse complement strand
GTGCCGGTACCTGGAGGGGGCGGGCGAGGGGGTGTGGGGAGCTGCGGCGCCGCCCCCGGCCGGGCTGCGCCATCGGGAACTCCCCTGCGTTCCCCGCCCTGGCGCCGCGGAGCGGAGCGGACCGTTAGCCGGGAGCGCCGGCGGGGCCATGGCGGTGAGTCGGGGCGCTCGCCTCCTTCCTTCTCTCCCCTACTCTCTCCGTTCCTTCCCTTCCCTCCCTCCAGCTGCCACTGCAGGCGCGGGGTCGGGAGGGAGCAGCGGCGCGGCCGTGACGGGCAGCGAGGAGGAGGAGGAGGAAGTGGCGGTTTCTCGGCATCTCTCGTCGTTGTTTTTCTCCCCGCACCGAGCAGAAAGGCGCCCTCGGGCGCAGGGGCGACGCGCCCGCTCCCCGGCTCGGGGTGGCCGCTTCCCGAGCAACGCCGCCCGAACGCCAACTTCTTGTCGCTTCCAGGCAACCCAAAAGTGAAACCCACCCCCCAGGAGCAAAACCGAAACTTACCGGGCGGGCTTTGTGGTGCAGTGCGCGGGGAAGAAGCCGCAGGAGCCCAGCAAGGAAAGCGCGTTAGGCGGGAGCGGCCGGAGCGCCCGGGGACCTGTTAGACACTTGTCGGGGGCAGCGGCTGCGCTGCGCGGCAGGTGCTGTTGCGGATCGACCAATTTCATCAAGCAATTTCTGCACAACACCCTTTTTTAAGATCCAAATCCACGTTTGAGCTATCTATCTGCATATTTAAAATCATAAATCGCTTAAGTTCTCATGACTTCAAATCTCTTAACTTTTTGCCTATTAAGTATTTATTTGCCTCTGTCTCAGAAGCTGGAGGTTCCAGCCCTGCCAAGTTTTAAGCTAAAAAGAAGCTATCTTAAGTTGTTACAGCAACAGGTAACTCTGGGCTTACACCACCCAGATGAATCCCCCAGACTACAGTTTAATTTTCGTGCGTCTGCCTGCCTATATGTGTTTGTATTGTGTCATGAAGCAGTCTGAATCATAGCAACTCAGGAGGCCTTAAAATTCACACTGAATGGCCAGTTACTTCTCCACCCCCCACTGTGAACTTTTAAGGAAATGGTCTTAAGTATTTGTGAACTGTAATCACATGATGCAAGGAGGAGAAGTGAGCTTGCAGGTAGAGGGAAGGTTGTGCACATGCATGGAAGTTGAAAGTAGCCCAGTATCAGTAATGTTACGAACTGCATAGGGCTCTTAGTAGCTGTCATCCCTACTAAACATGGGGAGCAGGAAGGGCCCTCATCAAATTTGCAAAAATAGCCTCTTGGCCTCGATTTGCTCTGCACATGAAGTATGTATGCAAGTCATCTTGACACATATATCTTGGATCTGAGGCTTTTTTTGGTGAACTTTGTTTTGACAAGCCAAGATTTTTTTTTTTTTTTTTTTTCCCCCGGTGATTTCCGATCCCTGTTGAATCAATTATACCTCTGGTTTTGATGGATGGAGGTTTCGATGGATGAAGCCTTCGCTGAGATGCAAGACGTGACAATCGTTGTCCTCTGCAAGGCCACCAGTTGCCTGGGCCGCTTGATCGCAATGAGCAGTCTTCGAGCAGAGGCACAGACTGACCACTGTAGATGATTATATAAATGTAAAATTGAATGAGTGTCTCGCGTTTTTCAGGCCAGAGGGAAACCTTCTGAGACTTTTACTATATGACAGCCTCTCGGTGCAAGAGTTGCTTGTGGCTCAGGGCATTACGTGAAGCGCTGCAGTTAGCCGATTCCATCTTTCGGTCACATTTCTACCTTGTTAAAACTTCAAGTTTCCAGTAGTTTGTGCACTGGGGACTTGAAACTCAAAGGCTTTTGCTAGTATAGGTAGTGATGTAATGAAATTGCAGAAACTTGAATTATGAATCAGACTACTAACTCATTTGTTTGGGTTATTGAGTGCTGTGGATCTTAATGTTTTTGTCTGATTTTCTCTATGTTGTAGTCATTTAATTTAGCTTGACTTTGGACCTACTTCTGTTAACTCAGTGTTCCACTGATGATCATTTTGGCCTAAGATACCTGTAAGGGAACCTTCCTAATTGTTTTTGCAACTTTAACTACTTAGCTGAATGTGTTTTGCAGTGTTCTGTCTTACGAGTTTCTGGGAAGCTAAACCATTAAAGCGTGAGTTGTACAATATTCCATCTGGGTCAATACTTTCTCTTAAACAGTACAACTTCTAAATGCTTTCACACATCTCACTAATTTAACTTGTTGACAGTTCGCTTCTGAAAATACTCTATATTATTTTGAATGGTGTTGGACTGTAGAAATACTGAATACTTGGAAGCGTGAAGAACTGCTGCTCTGATGATTTATTAACTGAGATCTCTGTCAAAATGGCAAACTCAGGCTTCTCCTCCTGGGCCTGTTTTGGAGGGGCATAGGATGGGGAATGAACTGACTAGATCTTTGCTAGTTTTGCCCTCTCCCCCGCCCCCCCCAGGCAGATGCTAAAAAAAAGACAATATGTTTGAGGTAGCCAGCCCACTTCCTAGATTGCGTTGCTCTTTGCAGCTGTTGGTGTTCAGTTTTGGTGCCTTGTGGTACCTGACGAATTTTTATATTCCTTCCAGATTTTGGCAACTTGTATAGCTTTTTTTTTTTTTTTGACCTCCAGCTTCCAATCATTACAGACTTTCTAGTCCAACCTCTTTTAGAGTATCTAGAGGTACCTTTTTTTTTTTTTTTTTTTTTTTTCTATTGGTATGGCTGTGATCTAGCAAGGGGAATTATGAATTGGATTCTCCATTAGGTCTATAAGTAATAGCTTTATATTTTATCATCCTCTATTTTAAACCAGTTGACTTTGATTAAATTAAATATGCAATGACAATTTTTTCGGTGTATAGCAAAATCCAACCTTGCTGCAATTTACAATACATGATTTGAGCTGTTGGCCACTGCTTTTCCTGTAGGACCAGATCTAGCTGAAACAGATTTGACTTGCACTGACGGTTCTTTAGCTTAACAAGAAGATACTGCTTGCATCTCAGTGATAATAACTGGAATGAGTACATAGCTGCTTTTTTTTTCTGTACAATAAACACAATGCTTATTTTGTTTATGGGGCTGGTTTCCTGTGTTACAGAAATGAGGCCATTTTTTGCTTACTTCGTGCTATATAAAGTAAACTTGGAATTAAGAACTTTTCTTAACTTTGTTTATCCATGGAGTTTACTGTTTCTGTTTATTTCCAGTACTATTTTGGATTGTCATCCTGGGGCTTCCCTGTTGCAGGGTTCGTTGGGATAGCAAATATGTAATGTGTTGCAGGCACTCTAAATATTTCTTGCAGGTTTTCACCTTCATTGTTCCAGTCAATTTGCAGTTAATTTCAGTTTGGATTAATATTTTGGAAGTCTGTCTGTTTCCCCTTGCCCCAAGATCTCGTCCTCTTCCCACTTTGCATTCTCTTGAGTCTGTAAGCAGTTAAAAAAAATAAGCCTCTTGTTGATTCATGCTTGACTTTAGCATGGATCTAGCAAATTCCTTTCCCATTTATATTTTGTTAGACCATTAGTAATATTTTTTTCTGTTGTTCTTTACTGCTAGCCTCATCCATGTTAATAGGTGTCTTTGGACTCATATCCCAGGTTGTGTGCCCTTTCTTAAGTTATCTGTTTTGGTCAGCATACTTGATGCAAAAGCTGTTGGTCTTCATTTAGACTGTACAGCTGTGTGGAGGATTGTGCAACCCTCCTGCACGGCTGTATCCGGGTAGAATGTTTTTCTGTTTACTTTTGTTGTACCTCAGGAACGGAATATCCTTCAGCTTTCCAAGCCCTTTATTAAAGCTCTTAACACTCTTGTCGCCTGTGTCTTCCCATCGCCTGAGTTAGTCTAGACATACTTCTCTCTGTGTTCACTGTTCCTAAGAAACTTCTGCCATTTCTTGCCCGGGGCAAGCACATTTGCTGCCCTCAGTCTCGCTAGACAAACCCGTGTACCCTCTAGTTTTAGTTGAACTTACATTTTTGTCTCCCTTTAGGCTTTTGCTTTTTCAGGATGTCTGAAGCTTCTTGTGCTATTGTTCTGCGTTCTTTTCTGAGGTCAAAACATCACCTTACGGTATCTTCTCTTTCAGTTTAGTGTTTTCAGTGCCAAACACAATACCAACAGCAATTTGCAGAAGTTGCTGAAGTGCTGAATTTGCCTGTATTGTGTTTTTTCCCCTTTAAGCCCTACTCTCAGAATTGTTCTGAAGCATTTAGGAGAGAAGAAAGAGGGAGAGCCATATGCTCTTCATTCTTCATTTATATCACTAAATTCTTCATTTATAGGCCAGGGAAAATATTCTCCCTTATTACATATTTAATTACTTTGGGCATATACATAAAGAGCTGTCAGAAAATAAAAATTTTTGATCCTAGTTTAACCAGTAAACTTAGTTTTTGTAGTGCATTAGTCAGAGAGAAGCCCATCATTTTAAGTGGTGATAAATCATCTTCTGCTTTCCAGTCACAGCATTAAAACAAGTCATTCTATTTTCCTGGCAGCATGTGGACTTGTACAGTATTGTCAGAAAACTGTTTCAAGGCCACTTAAGTTTAGGCAACAGAACTGATGCACTCTATGATTTGAAGAAGTGTGGGGGGGAAAAGTTTAAATCCCACCTTCCTGTTTAAATCTGGAAAATATTGTCCATTGAAGTATTGCCCATGGGAAAGTGACAAGGTTTAAATGAATTTATAATGTAGTAGCTGTAGATAGTAGCTTGATTCATTAAGTGGGCTATAAAGACACAAAAACATTAACTTTGCCTTTGACATGACAGTTCTTAAGATGCTTTATTTTCTCTGCTTGCATTTGTATCTGA
Organism: Nothocercus julius; assembly: GCA_013398735.1. Lineage (NCBI taxonomy): Eukaryota > Metazoa > Chordata > Aves > Tinamiformes > Tinamidae > Nothocercus > Nothocercus julius. The sequence continues at coordinate 2,432,117 of VZSV01000044.1, read as the reverse complement.
GAAGTTCAGTTTTTAATATCGCTTGCTCTTGAATGTCCTGATACAAAAATAAAAGTTAAATCTAGAACTTCACTGTTATATTTAAAATAAAGGATGCATGTGTATCATTTATATACATAATTACTTCTTTGTAAGCACTGTCTAGTTTGCCCAGTGTGCAGATCCAATGTCTGTAATAAGGCCAGTGCTTTACTTGGCAGTATCCCATGCTTGTAGGTTCTTGTATGCTAAGTGTTTCTCACTTCCTCTTGCAAATGCAGGCTATTCAGTATGGTATGTCATGCTTTTGATTACAAAGTAAATCTTAATCTTTTTCAATTTCCAGTTTTCAGACTGTAGGTCTTTGGTGATTTTATTTTTTTATTTTTTTATTTTTTTAATTGCGAGAACTATACCTATTAGATGACTTGACAGAAGGAAACTGAGTCATAAGCAAGAAAAATTTCAAGTATATCAGCTTTTCTTTGGGCAGGGGAAACACATTCTAGAAGATGATAGCAAATCATGTAGCAAGGATGAGTGAAAAGTGTGCATATAGCTAAAAACAAAACTGTAACAAAAAATGGTAAATGTCCGCATACAAGCATACAAATGTCAAAAGCAAAAACAGGCGACTTCTGGTATCTTGACAGTTAGAGAGAACTTTGACTGTAACTGTATTTTGCTAAGGTTTCGATTTACCCATCAATGGGATATTCAGGGACTTTTTTTAGACTACGTAAATATCACTAAGCACACGACTTACCTAATAAGCAAGTAGAAACAACCATGTTTTAGCACAATTGTTCCTTTGCACACTTAGTCTGTTATGAAGGTAGACTGAAGACACTAAAGCACTTAAGACTGAAAGAACCCACAGAAGAGAATAATGACTGTTGGAAATGACCAGTGTTAGATGCTGCTGAAACGCAATTTGTTTTAATTTCTTCAGACTTGCTCAGAACTTGCCTGTCTTCATGTAACAGCATATACATGCATCTCACTCAATCCTGGCATTTCAATGGCAATGATAAACTGCTTTAATTCAGAGAATAAAACTTAAAAATACTGCATTACACTTAAATCTGCGCGTCACGTCAATACAGCTCCAAACAGATGTCTGTAGAGCTTCGTGGGTTTATTTTTGTTAACAAATTGAGAACTGTTCAGAAGAGACTTTGCAGCTTAAGGTGTAAAGTAGAAATCTGAGAAGAGCTGTCCCTCTGGCTGGGCAGTCAAACTAGCTGGTCCTCTTGCATTTTGACATTCAACTTGAGATGCTGTTTGACTACCCCGCTTTCATGTCATGAAAGTAAGTGCTTCGGTGCTGTTGGAATTAAGCTTAATGTCCAGGGAAGTGAAGTGCCCATGCAGGTGACTCTCTGTTGACCCTTTACAATTGTTGTCTGTGGCTTTGTGAATGCCCCACATTGGTGCTGCAAGAAGAGGTATCTCTCTGGCTGCTTGTTTCTCTGCCTGGCACACACCTGCATGGGGAGATAGTTTGGGCAGCTGATCCAGGTTTAAACTGATCGATTTTTGTAAGATTAATCTTAAGCTCTGTCTGTCCTGCAGTTTAGTTCGCCTTGTTTGCCAGCTGCTTGCAGTGGCACAAGTGCAAGAGCTGCTAGTACTACTTAGTAAAGCTGAATTATGGCAGTTTAAAGTTTTTATTAAACAGTATATCAAATATGTCTGATAGACCTCAAACTTCCTTGTTTTTTGGTGTAATCTTACTATTGGTTTGTAATTTCCAAGTGGCTGTCCTGGCCTGTGATGTTTTAGCCTGTTCCTTCTGGAAGTAGAGACCTACAGGTTTTCCTGAAACAACCTATACTCAAAAGGAGTCAGTGGAGAGGAATTGTAAAATCTACATTTGCAGCTGTTAGGCAAATAGCTTTGTTACTCTGATGTTATCTTAGCTTTGCATAGCATAGTTTTCATTTTTCAGAACAAGCAGGAAAGGAAAGAACTGTTTCGTAAGAGTTAAGAGCTACTGGTTCTTCTAGAATCATATGCTCTTGTTTGTAGCTCCAACGCTGGCAGCTCTCTCTATGCTATATATTTATCTCAGCGACCAGTTACATCACACGAATAAAAATAAATACAGGTTTTTAGTTTGCTATAATGGAATCATATGAAAAATTACTACTTTGAAAAATTGTCCTCACTGCTCTTAGTTTCTAAAAACAGGGAGCCAGTAGCAAACAAGGAAATAGCTTGATCCTTGGCATCAAATTTGCTTGCATTTTCAGAAAAGGAACACGTTCTTAAACAAAAATGAAGGCAAGAATAATGGTGAATTGGCCAAGGCCAAGATGCTTTTGAGCCCGTATGATTTTCACAAAATAAACTGCAGGCAGTACAGTTCTGGCAGAAGCTTGGAAGAAGCTAATCTAACTAGTATGAAAATAAAATGAGAGTTTAGGGAAGGTTCTGGGAATAAAGGTTGCAAAGCAAATGAAACAGGTCTGTAGTTTAAATTGGTGATATGTAAAGTAGGATTGTACTGCAGTTACAAATAGTGCAAAAACAAAATGCCTCACAGATCCATCTGTTTTTGAGGATACTTCCCAGGAGTGTCCAGAAGAAGGTCGCCTCCGTAGGGCAGCGGAGGCCACACTGTAGCTCCCAAGCCACGTGTGGCAGCGGATCAGGCTGAGGTGCCTGCTAAAGGCCAGGGGTAACTTAATACTCTGCTGCTGACACTTACTCACTGATTTGAAAGTGCACACTATCAAATGAGGTGTAAGATGAACAGATAAACTCTGTGATTTGTGAAATGGTTACAGTTATCTCTTTCTAGAGCTTACAAAGCTGGTTTCTTCTCCTTTCCTTTGAAGGAAGAGGGGGGCAAATCTTTGGAAAGTCCGGAATTCTCCTTTTGCAGTATCTTCAAAATCTATATATGTTACATGTAGTTCATCCACATACATTCAGAAGGTGCAACAAGAATCTAATAATAGTGTGTATACATGTATATCTAACAATAGCATTTAAAAACAATTATTAGTACTTCTGGCAGTTTTGTGTTTTTCTTGATACCAACACCCCGTCACTTCACAATTTAAATGCTGGACAAGTCAAGTGTAGAACTGTCAGTGAATGTACTGGCCCTCTCTGTATGACTGCTTTATCAAGGTCTAGTTATTTATATAGGCTTCACCTTCAAAAGTTTAGAGTCTTAGCTGTTAGTAAGAGTTCATCCTGTTTGGATTAGACCCAAAAACTGCCAGCTCATAAGCAGAGGTGCTTTAAAGTCAACACCTGGAGCGTTCCCTGCTATATGCTGTGCCTGCTCATGTAAGTCGTAGTACTCATGACATCCATGCTTGAACTGCACTCGGAGCTGCTCCTGAATCACTGGAGTTCAAAACCTGGAATATAAAGGTAACCAGCAGTAGGTGTTGATTTACTGTGCAGAACTGCAGTGACACTACGGTTTACAGTTTTGTGGTCCTTTGGCCGCCTGTGCTTTGACAACAGGCAGGCAGCAGGCGCTGGGGGAGAGCTACATCCAGTAACTGTTTCAGCTACCCAAGTGCAGTTTGTGAATCAGTATTTTCGTGATAATCATATTGCAACAGTTAATATTTGCCTTCCAGTGGTAACCAAATATGCACAGAGAGAAGTATCACATCTCAGGATTTCTTGTGAGATTTCAGTGATTAGTAGAAACCTGTGGCATCACTTGTGAGCTGCTGCCAAAATACTTGCTTCGTTATGATAGAGGTCATATATTCTTTTTATTGTGAGGAAATACAGTTTATTAAAATATTTTTCAATGCATTTTATTTTTTAACTGTTTTGATTTTGTTCTAGTGATTGAAGTGGTGGACTTTGTGTTACTTTACAAAACTGTATTTCTTATAATTTGTATGTATATTCTGCTTGCTACAACTTTAATTTCAAATAAGGCTAAGCTGAATACTGTTCCAGCAATTCATTTAAAAAGAGATTGTAAAATCAGTCAAATAGAAATGCTGCATTAGAATCTTTATTTAAAAAAAAAAAGATAGCAATTTGTTTCTCTATACTGTTGAAAAATGTTTTATCAAGTTTTTCAGGAACCTTTCTGTTTTCTAAAACAGAAAAAAAAGCTTCAGGAAGAGCAAGACACATCTTTAAATAAACTACATATTAATCAAAATAATTAGTACAGCACTAAGAAAGCAAAAACTGGTATATTCTAATTGCCACATCTGAAAATGTGTGAATAGGAGAAAAAAAAATCTATATAGCAAATCTATTAAGCAAAAAAAAAAAAAAAAAAAAACCTTAAACCATTCTTAAACTGACTTTTTTAAAAATAAAGCAATTCTCATCAGAGGGCTTCAAAATTTTAATAGCTCAGGTGCAGTCTTATGGATCACTGGCTAATTGTGCTGTAATATTTTTCTACAGCAGTTATATCGCTGTATCTGAGCCCTTTCCAGCAGTGCATTAAGAGGCATGATTAGCATCTGTCGTGTGTGCCTTCCTCCCCTTCCAGGAAGTGATTGGTGTATTATTTTTTTCCCCCAGGTTTTTCCCATTTTTAGCATGTTTGTACATCTTGGGCCTAGTATTTGTCTATGCCATCTGATGACCTCTGAACTGATTGGCTGATTTGGCAAATTAGAAGAGATCTCTACAATATTCACAAGTCTCAAATAGGTGGGCACAAGAAATCTTGTAAACAGTCTAAGAAATAACAAAGGTAATTTCATCTAGTGGCAGATGCTAAAAAATTAACCTGTGTCACCATGTCTTAAACTGCACTGCTGACCTAAGGACATACTGGAATGCCCCTGCTTTTGCCATTTCTAGTGCGATATCACTGTACACCTTGGCAGGACTTAGTGAGGGTGCTCCTTATGGTGCACCTTTCTATGTTAGGCACTTTTGCTCATCTTCTCCCTTACATTTTTACCCTCACTTTACATAAAATCAAGGCCTCTGCGTGTATTCTTCCCTAATGATGTGTGTGTATCCAATGGTCATGTGATTTGGCAGGTCTAGGGATGTCAAGAGCATTACATTACTGTGAGTTTTGTGAAGATAAGAAATCAGGTAGAGGAGCAGCGCTTTGTAAATCACAAAAATTGAGGAGAAAGAAGTAATACAAATGTCCCCATCAGTGCCCACTGGAGAATCCACTGGGGAGGCGTTATAAGTGCTCCAGTTGTGGGAAAGGTATTTAACTGGACTTTGAATTAGCCACAGTAACCAGAAGCAGCAAATCTGCTCTAGGTGCTGTAGGTGTCCCTGCTTCAGCAGGGGGGTTCGACTAGATGATCTCTAGGGGTCCCTTCCAACATTAACAATTCTGTGATTCTGTGAAATCTGTAGAAAATAAGTCTGTCTTGAACTTGTTGTTGTGCACAACATTATTAACTGTTAGTATGCTTTTTTAAATTTTTTTTATGCCTAAAAACGGTGAAAATAGAGGCCTGTTTATGCTTTTTTTTTTTTTTTTATATACAAACTGTAACTTACATTTTTGCAATTATCTTCTACAGCCATTCCATTTCCTTTTCTTAAGATAAACATAGAGCATAAAATAATTTGGTTATGACTTTGGTTTGGTTACTGACTTCAGGCCACATTCCCTGAAGTCTTTTGAGTTTGATTATTCCTGTCCCTGCCTTGAAACTGTAGATTGAGAATCCAGAACCTAATTCCAGTGTTCAGTGGTTTGGGAGAGAAGCTGGTGGTTGCTCTCTGTGGGTTCTGGTCTGTGAAAGCCCTTTAACTTTGGCATTACAGATTTATATTTCAGAGGTCTAGGTTTCCATATTCATATAAAAAAAATAGCTCAGAAGAGACATTTGGAGAGTGCCAGATTCAGTCCTTGCTTTTATTGAAACCAGCTTCCAAAACAGCTCAGGTTGCTCCTCTAGTTCCCTTTGCATCTCCTTGTCCAGCACATGCTGTAGCCCCATAACCCTCTTCATTTCTCTTAGCATCCTGCTTAGACTGAGGCCGAGCAGGTGGCCAGGAAGCAGCAAAGCCAGATGCGATATTCCAGCAGCAGCATGGGAGTGCCGAGCAGTGGGAATAACCGCCTACCTCACTCCCACTAGCGCCTTGTTAGTCCTCAGTACTGCTGACTCGGGTGTTCTTGCACTTTGGTGATCCAGCTGATTTACTGCTGGGGTGTTTTCAAAGAGGCTATCGGTAAGATCAGCTGCAAGGCTCTTGGAGATGGAAATGCTGATCCGGTGCATGTGCGGAGGAAATTCAGTGCCCAATGAGCTCGGCTTGTAATATTCCTCATTTCTTAATGAGCGAGTGATGGAGTAATCAGCAGTGTTGCGTATTATCTCTTTAGAGCGTGCGAGTAGTGCCACAGGAAGGCATACTTATTTAGGGAGCTGAACTCAGCTACTGAGGCTTAACATAATTTAGCCTTATGACTTATTCGCATGATCCGCTTGAATATTTCTCATGCATCAGTCCTGGAGGGTCTGTAAACGATTTATATACAGTAAATTCAGATGCCTTCACTTTTGTTTCAGCTCTGATAACCTTCAGAAAAATTCCTTTCAACACCTGTTTCTTATTTTCCAACTGTAAGAAGGTAAGGAAAAAGAACAGGAATTTGATTGGTTGGGAGATAGTGGGAGTTTGCTACCTAAACCTCCTACAAAGTGTTAACCTACACAGCTTGGCTGTGAAATGGTGAGACCCTACAGCTCCTTGGACCGAAGCACAGCCTCAGTGAGGGTTCTGGAGGAACAGCCTCAGCTGAGTCTGCAATCCTGAATTATGCCCTGAATTGTTTCTGCTGGTTCTGTATGTTCAGTTCCAAGACAAGGAAGAAGATAACTGTCCGTGCAGTGGTTGTTGCTGTGCATGAGTCAGTCCAGATATGTAAGTAACCCTGCCTTAATGCACCACCAGTAGAAAATTACATCTCATCTGCTTCTGTGCTTAGCAACAGTGTATTATCTAGATATTCATCTCGTGTGCTGTCTTCCTTGTCTGGCCCAGTTTACTGTGACCATGAGCATGGCAGCCTGGGTTGGCCTTAAGATAAATCCTTGGTTATCTCATTTTATTATTTTATCACTCTGAAGGCTGCTGTATCCTTTAGTTCTCAGTGGTACAGGAAACTTTAGCAGTAGACTAGTGAATTCTCATTAGTGGTTCTGCAGGCTGTAGGGTCTAACCTTACTTGATGCATCAATACAAACTTTTTTTTTTAATCTTCATTTTCAAGACCTCTCTGTATCCTAAGTATATTAGGAAACTAGATGGATTTGAAAGGAAGTTGTATCATCCAGAGCTAGCAAAGCAGTTTTACACAGAATGAGACTAAAATAATGCTGTGCCCATCCTTTGGCTTCAGGGTGGCTCCAGCTCATGTTGTTCAGCTTCAGTGCGGGGGTAATTTTTCCAGTTTTCAGATGAAGTCAGTGCTGGAGTGATAACTTCTTCAGGCTTTGCATCCAGATCTATAAAAGCAGCACCTGTGCTCTCATTTAAAGTAAATAGCCCGAGTCTGGGAGTATTTTCAGTATGGAACAATATTTTCACAAAGCTGTAATCACTCTAATTACTCTTCTGAACAGGTATCAACAGTTTAAGTCAGCAAATTGGAGACAGCCTGTTCAGCTAGTCCGGTAGAGCGTGTAGCTATTTGCCAATGGAAGCAGAAAAAAATACTCTTCTCGCTGCAAAGTGATGTTCACCTGTTGATATAATCAATGCTGGTAGCCTTTGGGGGAGCTTGTGTGTGTGGCTCTGGCTGTTCATTTTGATCATCCCATCCTTCTTGGACTTAGCTCATTGCAGCGTTGAGGTGATCTATGCTTGTTATTTTGTTGTTCTGAAAAAAAAAATATTGCCTTTGTATGTATTAAACCCTTTGGTTATGTCTAGTATCATACTACTCATGTTTGTACAATTCTGGGGCAGTAAAACAACTTATTTTTATCACTGTCATGGCTTATTATTCCCTCTTTTTTGAGAGAGAGAGAGAGAGAGAGAAATGAGAAACCAAGAATTGGGGTCTTCCTTTGCTTTTAGGTACTTAACTACTTAAGAATACTGTACTTAACATTTTTGAGGGTAAGTTCTCAGGTTTTCGTCTGTGTAATATCTGTTTTGTGCTTTTGTTCAGGCAAGATACTGCGTAGTGCCAAGTCAGACCTAAGATTGTTGCACCAGTGCTTTACCAGTGTCTTTATCAGGAACACTTCACCAGAAGATTCTCATCAAGTTAATTGGAAAAGTTGTTTTTTGTCAGTCATTTTATAATTGTTTATAAATAACAACAACTCTTAATTGGCCTCAGTTCTCTATTGGGCTGACAGGCCTAGATTGTCCCATTAACCCTTTTAAAAATAAAGTATTAATTTTCTTTTTTTTCAGACCTTTGAGATTTTCCCAGGATTCAAAAGTTATTTGGAAGTCTTTTCTAAAGACCTGGAGCTGGATTTCTTCTAAAAGTCTTGGATGCAAGCTGTGTGGATCTGCTGACTTAAAAGCTGTGTCTTCAGCACTCATTTGACATCCTTACTCTGATAATATAAATTTGGCTTATTTCCACTTACACTTATTAAGCACTTCTGCCTTTCTTGCTGCCAAGTTTTTGTCCATTTTATCCAGCCTCCCATCTCTCTGCCATGCAGTACGTCTCCCTTTTCAAACTTCTATCTATATTTTATCCACAAAACTGAAGGAAGAGCTTATTCTTAGCAGGGGACACACCAGGTCTAACCCATGGGCCACGTTATGCCCATAGATTGGTGCAGATCACTGCCTCTCAGTGGTGGACAAAACCTCCTGGTGACACGTGACAGACCCCCATTGGCATGAAATTCAGTCCTGTAGTCTTTGAGGCTGGCTCTGTGGCATTGCAGAGAAAGCTAATGCTGCATTGTTGGGAAACCATTGATTTTTTTCAGATTGCTACCTGTCTAACTCGGAGATGGCTGTTATTTCTGGTGCAGAGGGAGTCAGGAATGACACTCGGCCCAGCAGCTCCTGTCAAGGCGAATCAATGAGCAGTGGTGCTTCTGCACGCTCCAGAATAAATCAAGTACTTCAGTTGGGAAGTGGGATTCAGCTGAGTCCCAGTTAAGACACCTAAGTCTGCCTGCGAACTTCAGAACATGCACCTGAGAATATGTACCCATGTACCTGTGGTACCTTGTTTTTTTTTTAACCAATTAAACCATTTTAAAATTAATTATTTTAAAATTACTGTTTCACAAATTAAAATATTAAGCCCCATTGAGAGAGTAAGTGAATGAATGTGAGGCCGATCGTTATGTATGTGCAAAACTGCTCTGGTCTTCAAAGGGCTGAACAAGTTGTCATGGCCATCAAATGCATTTGGGTCCTCTTCAATTCTCATTAGTGTCCAATTTGATAGACGTGTTTTGATTTATGTCTAATATGCAGTGATAGTAGTGAGCGCATCGCAAGTTAGGAAACGGTCCTAACCATCGTGGCGGAAGGGAGGCCTGAGGCTCCCTGCTGCCTCCAGGCTCCATGCTCGGTCTGCGTTAGGCGGACACTGCCTGGCACGCTGGGCAGCTCAAAAGGTGATCCCAGAAACTCTCCTCAGCTCTCGGCTACCTGAGGTGCTGGGCGCTTGCTGTAGCCTGTGGGGTTTTGGTAAGTGGGAAAGTATTTGAAGGCAGGCAGGAATATAGCACTCTATGGCATTCCTTGGAAAACTAATTAGTCTGGCTAAACAGGTATAAATGACTTGGTGTAAGTGGCGACGCAGTCTTAAATAAGCGTGCTTGGGTTTTAAAAGACCCTTAGCCCAGAGGGATTTTTTTTTTTTCCCAACATTAACTGTTGTAAATTAAGTCCCATTTGCTTTCCAGGTGTACCTTAAAATCATTGCAGGAGGTGAGGGGAAAAAAAAGTTACTTAAATTTAGAAAAGTAACTTTAGTTACTTTTATGGAGAAAGCTTAGTCTTTATTTTGCGTGGGGCCTTTGGTACTAGAGCTGGGGCAGGTGGAGGGGGGTTTGCAGAGCACATTGTTCTGTTCGAATAACATCCCCAAGGCTTGGGACTAAAGCTGAGGCCGCCAGTGTTAGTTATCGCGCCTTGAATTCTCCAGGGCTCAGCATCTTCTGGAAGCTCTCTGCTGTTGCCTGGCCCTTGTCCTGCGGGGTTGGCATGGATCACAGGCTTCAGGCAGCCCTTGTGGAGTAGTTATGAGAATTGCATTCGTGTGTGTAGGCATTACCACCCTCTTGGAAGTTTTTGCTGCTGGTGAAGCTATTAAAGGGCCAGCGGGCATCAAAATGACAGAGCTTAAGTTTAGGGGTTAAACATATTGTAAAAATACAGAAATGTCAGGGGATATGGTTGCTCAGAAGACTAATTCATTTGCATTTCTCATACTCATTTCACAGTAATGAGTTCTTAAGAGGGCACTGTTTTCATCTAATAGTTAATTAAAATCACCAACTTAAAAAAAAAAAAAAAAAAAAAAAAAAAAGTGTCCTTGTTCTTAGATCTCAATTTTTACCTGTTCCATATAAACCAGAACAATGTGTGAGTAAGGCAGAGCGACTGTGTATTTTCGGTTCTTTCTGATACACATTTTGTCAGCACTGCCAGACAAACTTTGACTCTAAAGCATGTTTTTGCATTAGTTGCAAAAATCTAGGTTTCTTAGCTCAAATACTGCAATTTATTTTCTGAGCTTCAGCCACTAGAGGGACTCTAAACCTACCCTCGGTGTAGCTGTGGCTTGAACTGGCGAGCAAAACACTCTACCAAGTATGTAAGCTTTAAAATGTATAATGGGAATATATATCAGAGACCTACTTTTAATTCATAAACTCAAGTTATAAAAATCAATGTTTGACACTGTTTTTGAACAGAAATTGAGAAATATTTATATAGTTTAACCACTTGAGTAACTTTTTTTTGCAGGTAAACTCGTGACTTAGTGTACCATCAATGATGGCAGAGCACCCACCCTTACTGGATACCACTCCGATTATAAGTAGTGAAATTCCTCTTCTAACTTCCCCTATTGTTAGTGGGGATGGATCACAGCAGGTAAGGAAACTTAAATATGTTCTTTTCTTTTGTTTCCTTTCTTTTTTTTTTCCACCTCTTTCCAGCAACATCAGTGACATATTGACACTTTAAGAGGCAGTAAGCCTTTTTCTGGAATATTTTTGTACAGTGCTGGTCATGCATGCCTTGTAGGGATGTGTTCAAGGTAGAAGTGGTGCAGAGAAGACATTAGTAAGAAGTATGAAGCAGAAAACCTGTCTTGTAAAAGACCTCATTCTGTAAGGATGGGAGCAGGCAGCTGCTGTGCTGAGTCGTAAGTCAGAAGCCAGGTAGTTGCATCAGCAGGGGACCTCATGAAGGGTAACAAGTTTGGACCTCATGAAGGGGGAACAAGTTTTCCCCTATGGTAGGATTTATTGGTTCAGGTGCAATGTGTGCCCTAGGTTGAATCTTGTTCACAACTGAGTGTCTTGTATGGTGGGGCTTTCTTCTGTTTATTTATGTTAAACCTAAACACTCATTTTAAATAGCTTGACTGTTCTGGACTAGCTAAAGGACAGCTAAGAGGGACTTGCAGTCCCTGTTTTGGAATACTTTAGCTCTGGGTTTTTAGATGCCAGAGAAGCATGACTGTGGAAGAGCTTCCAAGGGGAAGAAGGGTGGGGTTTTTGTTTGTTTATTTTAAACAACAGAAAAACAAGAAACACTTAAGGGACTCAAAAGTGTCTGAATAGACTGAGAGATTATTGCCTGTGAAAGCAAAACACTGGGGTTCCTGATCTAGGAAATTCCCTGATTCAATATTTGACATTAATACAAAAAAAAAAAGTAATTATTTATCACAGGAAAGGGGAAATAATTTAGAAGGCTTAAAAAAAAAAAAAAAAAAAAGAGAGAGAGAGAGAGAAAGAGAGGGCAAAAGAGACTCCAGAATGACTGGAGAATGGATTGCAGTAGTGCTCGAGATCAGTTCTGGGCTGCAGGGAGATCTTTGTAGCGTAGGTGAAGCTTAAAAGGAGAGGAAGAGTTAATGAATGTTAGTGAATAACTAGTGAATAACAGAAAATACCAGAAGAAGGGAAGTGAAATACTCCAGCTTGCTTTTTCTCTCAAGTCTGTTTGCAAATATTAAGATGTGGAAGAAGTCATCTGCAGCATTAAAGAGAACAATTACTATTTTCTTACGTGTCCTATCTTGAAAAATTTAATTTGAAAGCCTTACATACAGAAAAGAACAAAACATGCCTGCACAAAATTAGGCATTCCACCACCATTAAAAATATTATTTCTTCCTACTGTTGTTTAAATCTTTTCTAGGCTGATCACAGAATCCTTGAAATTGAGAGAGGCCTTGGAGATTTAGTCCAACTTCCCCCATCAAAGCAGGATCACCTAATGCAAGTTGTTCAGGCCTGTGTCTGGTCAGGTTTTGAATACCTCCATTAGGCAAGCACTGCCCTCTTGGACACTGAAATAGATTTGTTCATTTCCTCTTCCTTAAAGTAAAATAACTACTTAGGTTTAAGTGGAGTTTTTGAGTTTCAACATATGTCCATTGCCTCTCGTCACCTCACTGGGTACCGCCAGGAAGAATCTAGCTGTGTTGCCTGTACTCAGCAGCTGCTGCTGCTGCCAGGATCCACCTCTGAGCTATCTCTGCTTAAGGCTGAACAGTCCAGTTCTCAGCCTCTCCCTGAGCATCATGTGCTGCAGTCCCTTAGTCACCTTTGTGGCCCTTCCCTGGTCCCGCTTCAGAGCATCCAAGTCCCTTACACTGGGCGGCCCGGAGTGGGAGGCAGCTGTGCAGAAGTTGCCTCACTAGTGCAGAGTGGAGGTGAAGGATCACATCCCTTGGCCTGCTGACAGCGCTTTCTAATGCGGTCAGGAGGCTGGTACCTTTTTGATGCAAGGGTATAGTGCTGGCCCATGGTCAAAATGTCCACCGGGACCCCTAGGTCCTTTCTACAAAGCTCCCAGCCTGTACTGGTGTATGGAGTTATTCCTCCACAGGTGCAGGATTCAACACTTCCCTTTGATGTGAATCTTGTGAAATTCAGCCCATTTCTTCAGCTGGTCAAGGTCCCTCTGAATGGCAGCACAACCACCTGAGGTATCAGCCTCCCCTCCCACTCTTTTTTCCCACTTTGCCCCATCATTGAGGTCATTAATGAAGTTGCTAAACTGTATTGGATCCAACATTGGCCTCTGGGGAGTACTGGAGCAGACTGGCCTCTATCTGGATTTTGTGCCACTAATCATAACCGTTGGAGTTTGACAGTTCAGCTAGTTTTCAGTCCACCTTTCTATCTAGTCCACATTACTTCAGTTTGTCAGTGAGGACATTATGAGAGACAGTGTCAAGAGTCCTGCTGAAGTTGCAATAAACTCCATCCATTCCTTTCCCCTCATCCACTAAGCTCGTCACAGAGGGCTGTCAGGCTTGTCAGGCATGATTTACCCTTTGTGAAATCCCCTTTCACCCATGCTGTGTGATTCCAGTCACCTTCTTGTCTTCAGTGCTGGGAAACTCCTTCCAGGGATGTATTTCCTCACCTTCCTAGGCCTTGGTCTGGGGCTTGCTGGTCTGTAGCTCTCTTGATTTTTCTCCTTGCCCTCCTTGAAGAGAGCGGTGATAGTTGCTTCCTTCCAGTCCTCAGGAACCTCATCTGATTGCCATGACCTTTCAGAGATGTTTGAGAGTATGCAGTACTCGTCTTCTCCAAAAATGAGACTGATCAAGCTAATACTCTCCAACTTAGTCACGGTCCAGGATTTTGAGTCAGATCTGTCTGTGACTAAGTATTCTTTTGAGGACGTTTCGTTAAAAGTGCTGCTTCTCTTTTGCTATCAAGCAGTATTTAAAAATGGAAAACAAGCAAAGCATTTTATCAAAAGTGAAGTCATAGGAGTTTCTGTTAAGGAAAAACATAATACATGCTGCAGATATCATTTTAGCAACTACTCTTTAAGAATATTATTATATACAGTGGAACTGATAATGCTAATGTTGAGGAAAAAAGCAACTGCTGAGAGCCTTAGATAGGCTTTCAATGATGAATAAAGAAAATTCTGTTCTCTCTTAACTTCATGATAGCTGACAATTATGCCATAGTGTTGCCTATCCTTTTGTGTTCCACCATGACTGATGAAAGTTACATATTAGTTTCAATTTCCCTCTTTGCATCTAGTACATGACTCATGAAGAATCTGCAAAGTCATTTATTTAGTAGCAGGAAACTACGAGCAACCCTTTTTACGTCCATTTGATTTAGAAACCATCAATAAGTGGAAATGCTTTTTATATCTGAAAACGGGGAAATCCAGAATTACAGGTATTGCTTACTCTATCTAGGTTGTCCAATTAAGATTTATGCTGCAGGAAGATTAGGCAACCGGGTGATTATGCATATTTTGACATTAAAGAAACAAGATACACTATTATATGAAATGTGATATATTTGAGAAACAAGTAGGGAGCAGTGTAACTTTTAACATTTTTCATATCTGTTAAAAATGTCTGAAATATCCATTCTATTCCGTATTTTTCTGTAACTTTGAAGTTACTGTGTATCTCTGAGGCATTATAGCTACATTAATATCATTTTGTGCTTTGTGACTTTTTGTAGTAAAGACTTCTTGTTACTGCCATGAGTTCTAGAATATGAGAGAATTCTTTTGCCCTCATGAGGTTATTCACATTTTCTGAAAAAAACTCTTTTACATGCTTAGCTTCCCCTCTCAAATATTTTGCAGGGATGCTTCCTTGAAAATACGAAAACTTGTCTAGTTTCCTGTGTAACAGCACCATGCTGTTGGATTGTATAATTGGTAACTTAATATGTAGTCTGGCAGAACTTGTGTTCTCGCCATCAGAATTCAGAACCATGTTTTGTCTATATATGTGTTCGCTTTAATTGCGTCTTGGTGGCACTCTAGCTCTAAAAATAATTAGTCCTACTCTTAGTCCTGACTGCAGAAAAATAGTTTTAAAAATATTATTCATATGCATATATGCACATGTGCTTTTGCTCTGTTGTGCTCTTTCCTTCATGTCAGAAATTGTAGATTTTTGTTCAGCTGTGAAACAGCTGAGACTGCAAAAGAGGAGAAAAACCTATTATATGTAAAGATAAATCTTACCAGAATTAATGACTTTAATTATTGTGATTTAAATTGATTTAAAATGCACTGTGTGATTATTGTGGCAGAATGTAAAATTGAGATGTAAATGGCTGTGGACCATTCAGTTCTTTTCTGGAACAGTTCACATCTTGAAGGTAATCAATTTCAGGTACTTAAAGTTCTCCTAGCAATTTAAACTTGAAATAGTAATACAAATATTTGAACATGTTATGATGAAAGGTCATGCGCTTCAAAGAGTGGAAGTGCCTGATTAGGTTAAAGCTGTAATTTTCCACCATGTTTTAAAGCAAAACAACCCACAAAGCAGGAAGAATGCTCGTGTTCAGGCTGAAACCATGAGGAATTTAGCCTACGTATTGGGACTTCCATGTTGACTTTTGTATGCAGTTCACTGTTGTTCGCTGCTGCTGTGGGAGATCTTCTCTTTGTGTCCCGTGGAAAATATCATTAGTCTCATAGGACACAACTGTGGGAAGAGAAGACTAAAAAAGAAAGTCCCTTACCTCCTTTCCATAAAGCACAGAAAAAAAATGCTTTTGCATCTTCTCACCACCATGCTCAACGTGAGAAAGGGTAATATATGCTTTTTAAATTTTGGTAGTAAGGTTGGCAGTGAAGTTTGGAGGTGAACTATAGGAACTGGTGTAGAGACGAGGTGAAACTGAGAAAGCTTGTTATGAGGACAGGAATGATCGGAGATTGCTCGGGTAAGGGTAACTCCTCCAGGGAGGCTGTGCTGATTGTTGCCAAGGTTGAGCAGGAAGAGTGTGTGTGATTGTGTAAGCCATGACCTGGTGAGGGAGGGTAAATTCATGACTGAGAAGAAAACAAGAACTTTCAAATGACTTTAATACATGCCTTGCTTTCTTGGTATTAGACGTGAAGTTGGTTTGTCTCAGTTAATGTTGGATTTTTACTACACCCAGTGTTATTCCAGGACAACTAGGTAGAATGTCGACCTCGGAGCTTTGTGCGGTCTTTTCATCTCAGTAAAGCTGCCAAGTGAAACATCTTTGTATAAACTTAGTCCTTTTCATTGTCAAAGAGCACAGAAAGCACCTGTACCTGTTAAATGTTTCCTTTTTGAGGATTAGGAAACAGCACTTGACCTTCAGTTACCTTTATTTATCTATGAGATCCAAGGATAAAGCGATACGTGTAGCTTGTGAAGGTGATCACTTATCCTCTGAACTTTATTCAGAAGTTTTGATGCTTAAGGGGATTTTCAGAGTTTGTATTTCCTCCTTGCCATTGCAAAAGGTTTTTTTGCTGGGTGTTTACTTCTTGAGAGGACAATACAGAGCTGACACCTTTTGACTTTTGCTTACTATCTTCTGGACATTCTTCATGTTAAGCTCTTATCACTATAATAATTATTTTGCACAATGATTGGGTATTTAGCCTTCATATGTTAACATGGGTAGGGTCATTTCCTTCCACTCACCTTCTCTAAGCTTTCGAAATTAACATTTCTGTTAACTTCAGTAAGATGGTGGATGGAATTCTGTGGATGGAATTCCATATGGATAAGTAAAAATTAATGCTGGTTATTGTAGAGAGGGGATTCTAACTCTGTTTGCATGGTGATGGGGTGTGAGCCGATGATTGTCACCCAGACAGTCTTTGTTTTAATGGTTCTGCACTATTATTGGGTCCTTGCTTAATGGCATCTTAAAAAGCAATCACTGGAGACATCAAATGAAACCAGCAAGTGGTGAATTAAAAAAAAAATCAAGAGAATACATGTGAGCAAGATAAGTCTACTTTATATACATTATTTATATTGTGCATACTTATACCTGTGGAACTCCTTGTTCCTGGATAGCAAAGGAGTCTTTAAAAAGTGATTAAAGAGATCAGAAATTCATTCAGATTTGTTGAACAGTAAGACTTTACTTGCATTTCTGTGTAAGCAGCTGAGCCAAGAGCAACTAGAAACAGAACAAGTGTTGTAGGGAGGCACCACTCTATGTTCCTACATCTTTCTGTAGGATCTAATCCTTGTGCACTGTTGCTGGTGAGACATTAGTCTAGATGGACCTTTGGTCTGATCTGATGTAATTATTCTATTTGTAAGGCTGACTTTTATATATATTTGTAACATAAACACTGATGTAAAATTAGGTCCTTTATTTTTTAAGGAAATAGATTCAATATTTGGAGCTAGGTCTCCTGCCTATTAATATTTCTCTCTGAGAGGCAATAAAATGTATATTCTTCATAGAAATCTAAACAACAAACTGAGAAATTGGTGTCCCAAGAAGTATTTGGCCAGTTAATGTAAGTGGTAGCTTATAAAGTTCTACCAAAGAAGGCTGTATTGTGTGTCATAGTTGACTAGTGGATATGGACTGAATGCAAAAATATCTAATAATCTTCTCTGTGGAGTCACTAATGCAATTTAAAAAAAAAAAAAAAAAAGAAGAGTGAATTACCTGGTGAAATACAGAAATGTCTTACTAAATCATCAGACCTTCTGCAGACCATCAGCAGATGTTTCTGATCTTTTATGCATTCAAACTTTATTTGGCCAGTAGGACCAAGTCCTCGAATGTCACACTACCTGTGTTACCAGTGACCAGTCAGAAATTCTTTTGAGAAACAGAATTCTTTTTTAAAAAAAATCCCCAAAACTGATACGCTTTGAAGGCCAAGGCCTTCCATTACCACTCAGTTACCACTAGAGAACTGAGCCTGCAAGCCTGCAAGTTGGCAGTCTAACTGGATGTCAACTCCCAGGTGCCATTAGGAAGCCTAAAACCTAAGATTTTTATGATCGAGCCTCTCCCAAGGCTTTAGGGTTTTAATGTCCAGAAAATTGCAGAAGCTTCCCCCATTGTGGGCTCTCAAACGTCCATGAGCTCAGAGCACATGGGGCTGGGACAGCCAGTGCTCATTTCAAGCTGGACTTCACTGCCCTCTCTCCAGCAAGGAGTCTGGAAATGGTGATTAGCTCAGTAATAACCAGGACAGTGGAGACTTTCTGTCACCCTCCCCGTTCATCAGCTCTGTCAACTGAGAAGTCAAAAATGTCTTCAAATTTTGAGCATATTTGTTTTTCTCCAATTCACAGTGATAGCAAATCGCAAGGAGAAAAGCCTTCACTTGGGTAGAAAAAAAGCCCCAGGTTTTCCATGTACTAAAAATTCTGTCTTGACCCACATTTTAGTGTGATACAAAAAAAAAAAAAAAAATCCTGTGAAGTATTTTCAAGGAGACCTTTTTCCTTTTTTAACTATTCAAACAGCACTGAGGTGGAACCATTTGCTTTAATATCCTATTAACTGATAGATAGCTGTATAGAGGGAGTGTGTGCATGTTTATATACTGGTGTGTGAGTTTGTGACAATTCTTTGAATTGAAATAGACCTTCAGCATTACATTTGAAAGTTAGTATTCCTAAAAACTAATTTCCTTAAATATTAAGTCTTCTGACCTTGAAGTTGGTATTAGACTGTTATAACAGGCTAGGGAGAAGGGAGAAGTCTTTCGACAGCAGAGTGCTGGACTGCTATTTATATAATATCTGAAAAAAATGAAATAATTCAAAGAAGCCTCTCTTTCTTTTGGCCTTCAGATTGTTGACATACACAGAGTTAAGGCAGAAATACAATGAAAACATAAATTTGTTTGCTGAATGTTTTGTCCTGTTTTAGTTTTGATACTTTCGTTTCTGAAAAGCATATGGTATGTATCAAGTTCCAGATTGCTTTGTTTTTGTCTTGTTGCTGAAAATCAAGTCTAGAACTGCATATGGCTTAATCTGGATGAGAAAATCTGTGTTAAAAGTCAAGTTTAACAACATATACAGTTACAAGTATTCTCACAACTTTCCATACTGTGCTGTTTCCCTTCGTTTCATCTGTGTGTTGAATTCACAGAATACACGCACAGCTGCTGCTGCTCTGTTCCTCCCTCCTGCCTTCCCCCCAAGCTGTACTGAATTAGCAGATATGTCTTTAACGTTTCCTTTCATGGATTCATTAAGGCTGGTTTTAGTTGACAATTATTCCTTCGTCCTTCAATGACTCGTAACATTGAAACGCACCTGGATTGTGCTCACTGGAGTTCACTGGAAGTGTTCCATGTAAAATGCTGAAGCTCCTGCTTGCAGAAGTTGATCATCAGGCTGTGCTTTTTTCCCAATGTTGATCAATGCATTTGTGTGATAATTTGCCCTGGAAAGCTATCTAAAATATACTGAAAATGCACCGCAAACCTCTCTCAAATTTCTAGAAGAAGGCGTCGTTACTCTCAAGAAAGAGTGAGAGAATTCAAAATTTTCAGGTGCTTTACGTGTATGAATAGGATGCTATTCTTGGCTAGCAAGAAGCAATATAAGATTAACTGCATAGCTTATATTTGCATCCAAATAAATGGTTTCTTTCTGAAAATATTAAATGTAGAAACATGAAGCTTGCCTGCTTATACTCAATACGGAAACTCGCAGAATGAATTATCTTTTTTTTCTTTTTTTTTTCCTGAACAGTCTTCCTTACTCTGCCTGAAGTGTCCAGTTTCAGTTGCCTAATATGATTTGTAGGTAAACTTTGATTTCTTTGATATAATATTTTTTCTCGAGAGACTTGAGACAGGGTTTACCCCTCTATGGAGAGAATATCTTTAGATACTGACATTTAGGAGTTCGGATGACATCTGAAAATCAGATTTTTAAGTCTGAGTTGGTTCCTAATATGGTCAGTGAGGAGAAATAAGCATGTCTAGAAGATGATTTTGTTGTTGTTGCTTGTTTCAGCAAGGTGACTAAACA
Organism: Nothocercus julius; assembly: GCA_013398735.1. Lineage (NCBI taxonomy): Eukaryota > Metazoa > Chordata > Aves > Tinamiformes > Tinamidae > Nothocercus > Nothocercus julius. The sequence goes on along the minus strand of VZSV01000044.1, from coordinate 2,412,241 downwards.
TCTCTGCACTTTTTTTATCAGGCAAGTTGCCTGAAACTATTGCGGTAGCCCAGGTCCTCTCTGTGATCTTATGAAAGTGGATGGAGTTTGTTTCTGTGTTCCTTTTTCTGCAAGATTTAGAAGGCTACACAGTAATGTCTGAGCAGCGTCTTGTGTTTGGACATGCTGAGTGATCCCCTTCTCTTTGTGGGGCATTTATGTGAACGAAGCCAGGACCTGAAAGCCAAAGTCCAAGACTAATAAAATCACCCTTGCTGCTTACCTGCAGTCCCTCTAAGTCCTGCTCTAAGTTGTTTGTAAATTACAATAAAGGAGTGGGGATTGTTTCCCAAAGGTATATCTTAACTACAAAACTTAGCTCTTAAAATATGTGGGAATTTTAGATTTTTGTGAACAAGTGATCTTGAAGTCCATCCCTTGCTAGCTGAAACCTGCTTTTCCTAGTGATTTGAGTTTCTCAGTTTCCAACTGGCCAAAGTCCATCTAATCCCCTGCATATTTCAGAATTACACATTTTATAGAGTAACGAGAGTGACATTCTTAGGCAGAAGTAGCTTCAGCTCTAATTTCCACAGCAAAAAATGATCTTTGCTTCATGATTTCCCTCTCTTTCCTTTTGAAAATGGAGAAAATATTAGGGAATGGATGGTGGAGAGCATAAACATCTCCCTTGGAGGCCCTTGTCCAGTATTAATGATTCTTTCCCCCAGCCTGGTCAAATTGAAGGAAGCGCCTTTAGTTTCTCTTCCAGCTCCATCTCATACTGTCACATTGTGCTTTGATACACAGTGGAACTTGGCTGCACACAAAGCTCTGTGTACGTGGAAAGAACTTCTAAAGAAAGAATTATTTTAGAAACTGCTGAAACCTCTAGCATGCTAAATCCTCTTCAGAAATGCTACACTGGGTAACTTCATAATAGAGTTCTCCCTTTGGCACTTCCTTTTGCAGTTGTTTAAAGTGGAAATTTTAGACATATTCAACAGTTAAATAATATCAGCTCCTAAATTATTTAATGTATCAGAAATCTAAGCTGTCATATAAGTAATGTTAAATACAAAACTCCTGTCTTCTAATCCTTCTGAACAAGTGGCTTGTAAAACTTGTGAACTCTTTAGAAGCTGAACATCCAGTTCAGTTTGATTATACTTACTCAAATTTTTGATTACCATAATTTCATTGCAGAGTGACAGTTTTTAAAGGTGATTTATATTTTAATGCAAATCAAAATCGAGTTGTTGAGCTGAGTTCTGATTTCTAGAATAAATCATCTCTTTTCAAGATAGTATAGCTTCAAGATAGTACAGCTCCTCTTCTCCCTTTCTCACCAACCTATTATTTCAGCCCCAGAAGTAATTCCAATATAAATTACAGAATCCTGCACCGCCAGAATGAGCCCAAGTGCCACACACGGAGTGAGGATCTCCGTGAGTGACCCGCTGTTTTGGTAACTTGCTCTTTATAGAGGAGAAAAATAGAGCCGAGTGTCCATCCTGCTGTCTGAGTTCTCTGTGTTTGGTGTCTGGGAAGGCTGAAGGAAGGGAGGGTGGATGCTCAAATGGCTCTGTCTCAGCCTGCAGAGAGAAGGGATCAGCTGTAGCTTTGGCCTCTCTAAAATAAGGTATTCAGCTGCTAGGCCACAGGTTGTGATGACCTTACAACATTGTATATTGGTTTTCTGTGGTTGTTGAACTGGTTGCATGCATTTTCAGACCTGTTCAGATATTGCTGACATGGAAATTCTTTAAAGAAGTTGAAATCTTCGCGCCGAAGTTCAGTTCTTACACACACTACTGACTTGCATTGCTATTGGCAAGTTGTGCAGCTTTCCTCCTCTGCTGCTTCATCTTGGCGCTTGTTATGTTTGTAAGATTCATGGTGGGATTTCATTTTGCTGTCAGGTATTGCACAGCGGAAAAATATTAATGACAGGCTCTGTAAGGATGGCAGAGCTACATAGCTGGTTTCAAAATGGTGCTGACCACCACTAATTCTTCCTCTCTCCTTAGCATGGCACTGATCCAGAAAGGCTGGAGAGAAGCAGTGTTTCTAGGATAGAGGAACTTTGAATAACACTTACCGAACATACAGTATTTACTGGCAGCTGCTGGTACAGTCAGCAGTCAAAGCTGCTGATCCTTTGAACATTGAAGTGCATGCAGCATCTTAGGCAACCTTTTCTTTTTTTTTGGCAGGGAGGAAGAATTGTCATGGACAGAAGTATCTTCAGACAACAACCTCTGCTAAATTACTTACTGTTTTCTAAAATTAAACTGACAGTCTTCTATCAGTGAATCTTGATACAACTTAATTAAAGCTTATTCCTTAACACTTGTTTTGCACTGCTGTTAATTACCATTGTACATAAGCCGGCTTACTGAGGTGCTGGCCCCTAAAAGGGATGAGCCGCAGGCATAGCCCTTGCCACTTTGCTGCGTGGGCTTTCTATCCCTCACCTGGTTTTGCTTAGCAGTGTAAAGCTAGTCCTGTGGGCTTCAAACAGCAAACCATCATGAAATGAGGATAATCTGGTTAAAGCCTTGCAGTTTTTATTTATAGAATTTGATATTTCTAACCAATGGCCAGGACCAGATCATTGAGTTCCAAAGTTCAGAGATGGCTCCTAATATTGTTTCCTTGTAGTTCTGAGTAAACAAGGATTAGCTTAAAACTTCGAAGCACAAATGTTTCTGTTCCATTAGCCAGATTCTTTGAAACATGGAAGCCCTTCTGTTAGCCTTATGTTTATATGTTTTATGATTTTAAAGATACCCTAGTGAGACTATTTTAAATAGTGAGTCTTCTGTATGCTATCTCCTAACCACATACTGTTTCAGTGCTAATGAAACAGATTGGGTTTGCTGTAATTGGGAGAAATCATGACTGTTTAGCCAAGCTGTGACAATTACAGAAGGCAAAAGCGAAGAGGCAAAGCAGAAACAATAAGTTTATTTAAAATCTAAGTATTTCTCAGTAATAATGAACGACATGCTCACACCCTTATGGAAAATATAGTGACACTGTTAGTTACTACAGAGTCCTGAACATCTCTATCAGTGACATTAGATGAAAATCTTGACACTTATCCTAAGGTAGTTTGCTCAGCACACCTTTTATTTTTACAAAGCACAGCTCCTGCTCTTCATCTATTTCTTCAACTTGTGATCAGCTTTCTGACATAACCTCCTCCTCCTGGGGGAAGGAGCACAACAGAGAGGGCACAGGAGTGCATTAAGAATCTAAATATATATATATATATATATATATATGTATTTGTAATTAAAATTACCCTACATTTGTCTGGTAAGTGACCTGCAATTCTTGCTATTGTTCCAAAAAGCAATGAAAAGTTACTGAAATTTGCCCGTTTTTGAGTCTCCTTGCCACTGAACAGCCTAGTCATCTTGCTAGCCTCTTCCTGTTTCCAGTTGCTTTTGGCTTTTGAAAACATTACTGTCAAAATACTTAAGTTTTCTATGCTTCAGGCAGTATTTAGCCAGTAATCTAATGTCACATTCCAGTTACCAAGTTGTCATGAAGACTCGTTTCATATATTGTCTGCTTACAGGTTAAGACTTAAACCGGACTGCGGTGTGTGTGGTATTTGGAGTAAGCCCGCCTGGGAAGGGAGGGGTGAGTGTTGCCTCCCTGCACAGCTCGCTTTTTGCAGAGGAGAGTGTGCTCATGGACCCTACTTGCCACTGGATTGATGTTGGTAGATGTTGGCTTGCCAAAAACTAACAGTGGCTGATTTCAGTTGATCTCTTCAGTGGGAAGTAATAGAAGGAAACCATCTTAGCCAGCTTGAAATGTCTTAAATATTGTTTTTTTTTTTTTTTTTTGATTCTGCAGTACAATGTCGTTTTCCCCTGCCTTTTGACTTGCTTGCAAACTCGAGTCATGCGCCATATCGTGTCTTCAAGTGCCAAGTCGGAAGTTGGTTCCTTCCCAGCTCGCGTCGCCTATCTGGGAATCAGGAGGCTAAATTAAAAATGCCGTTATAAAACGGCCTGTACTTGGAAGCTTTGTTCTCTTAAATCCGAACCTTCTGTTGACTGACGTTAGACAATCCCAAAGCAGATGCTGCGGGAGCTGTTTGTTGATGTAGTTGCTATGGTGACGTGATACAGTCGTGTACAGCAGGAAGCTCACTGTACTTTGGCTAATTTGATAGGAAGGAAGGCTTGAGGTGGGTATTGCTGACTCTATCGGTAATTGATCCTACCTTCCACATCCTGCCTGCTCCCGCTTTGTGGCTGCGCCGCCGGAGGGGCAGCTGCTCCGCGATGGCGTTTAGGTTAAGGTGCCCTGGGAAATGAAGCGGGGCCGGTGCCCGGCACATCCCCAGCGCTCGCCTCGGTGCTTGGTGAATGGAACCGATCGGAGCATCCGGAGCGGGGGCTGTCGCGTCTTCCTCCGTCTTTTGTCACTGTGGGTAGCACCAGTTGAATGAGAGAAGTAAAAGGATGCGAGCAACAGTAAGTGAAAGCGCTGAGGCTTTTGCAGTGGGTTGCGAGATTAAGCATGCTGCTAATTAACATCTTACCGTCTCGCAGAGGAGAGTGTCACTGTGCTGAATACGCACCCTCATGACAGGGCATGAATGGGGCTTTACCTAGAAGCTCTGGGTTGTGTTATCTTCACCCTTTCCAAGGTAAAATACAGAAATACACCCATTTTTTTCCATTTTAACCTCGTTGCAGACAGGCTGTTAAAGATACAGTATGCATCTTTGAAAGGACTTGCCTGCACCACCCTCTAAACAGCGGTTACTTGAGCATTTTAAAAATTTCAGAACTCACAATGACCAAGAACATTCCCTAGAATTTTTTACTAATCTTGTGAATTGTTTAAAACTGAAAATTGGGTTTACCCTTTCCTTTTGACTAAGAATACTTCTCATCAGTACTGCTGAGCTACTTTCACTGGCAGTATTTTTAGACAAACCCCTGCTTTTTTTTTTAATTGCTATATTTTACTAGTGCGTTCAGTATACTGTCTTTCCATCGCTTGTTTTTTTTTTTTTTTTTTTTTCTCCTTTGGACAATTGTTTACTACTTATTCAGCACCTATGTCCATGTAATGCTAAATATCGAGACTTGCATTTAAAAGAAACAATCTGGCCACCATGAAGCTCTTGTCTCTGCTTCCTAGTAAAACACCTCAGAGAAGAATATTATTTCTGCTTTTATATAAGTCAATTGACCCTTTTTTAAGTTACAGCTTCAGAGGTCTGTTTATAAACATGGTATCTTTTGGGGTACAATAGAATGGGACAAAAACAGAGCTGTGCTTTTCAGTAGTATTGTAATCCCTCCTGTTGTACAGGAGCTGACCCTCATTATGTATTTCTTTCAAATATGCCATAACCACAGTTGTAATTACAACATACTCTTCTTCGTACTAGGTAAGATTTTGCAAGGGATAAAAACAAAGTAATAGTTGATGGGGTTTTCCTCCCCTCTCTCTCTTTGCCTTTTTCCCAACTTCCCCACATTTTCAATGATTTTAATACATGTGCCAGAATCTGTGTTTGTTTCCCTGCTAAGGGATTGCACTGCTTTATTTTGCATTAGAGAGGAACGCTCTATCTAATTTTGCATTAGAGAGGAATGTTCTGTCGGCATTCCTAAATATTTTCAGGGGCTTTAAATTTGGTTGGAGTCTTTCCCCAGATTTCACTCACTCTTGAATAATCTGTGAATTCATGAAGTGTAACTCACTTTTTAGAAGAAGGTATCAAGTAACTCATTCAGTTCCACACCTCTTCGGTTTTAGGTAGCAGGGCTGGGGAAGGGGTCTAAATATCACTTTACACTGAAATTCAACCGAGTTCCTTTAGATTTCTTGTCTAGCCTGTGTAAAACACAGTGGCTGTTCTCACATGTGTTTATCCCACAACTTTGGAGGTGATGCAATGTTTGGAGTGTAATATATTTTTGGTTTTGTTTTATGTGTAGTCAAGATTAAAAAAATATTTTTTCCCCCCTTTTCTTCCTCAGAAGGCTGATAACCTTTGCTGACAGGTGTGTTCAAGAGCTTATTTTGGAGACAAATAAAGAGCTTGATGCTTACAGGTTTTTCTTCAATGCACGTTTAAAAAAAATAAAAGTCTTATATCCTACCAACTCCAGAATAATAACTTTTATTTCTTTCAGCAAAGACTACCTGGTTGGAAATAACCACATAGGTAGTAGGAAAATTAAATGCTTTTTTGCAATTAATGCAATTAAATATTGTAATTTCAGTTACTAATAACTTTTTTTTTTTTAGAGATACAGAGTCTTTCACGTGTAAAGCACTTCTTTGAGGGAGAATAGTTTATCTGCTACAGAAGATTTGAAAATATGACTGTGATTGCTAAGCTAGTAAACAAAAATTGCCTGCATATTATTTGAATCTCTTGACATTTGTGTTGGCTCAGAAGGGCTAGGACTGTACTTTAGGCCTGTCCCTTTTAAAATACAGGTATTATGCGTTATGAAACCATAGCTGAAACAATACTAAAATTCAGCCTTGTGCAGTAAGTTGAAACTAGTCTCTTACAAACCTTCCTCACACCTGTACAAGTACCTTAGGGGTGAATGTAGGGAGGATGGGGCTAAACTCTTCTCGGTGGTGGCAAGTGACAGAACAAGGGGTAATGGGTATAAATTAAAACCCAGGAAGTTCTACCTCCATGTGAGGAAGAACTTCTTTCCTGTGAGAGGGACAGAGCCCTGGAAGAGGCTGCCCAGAGAGGCTGTGGAGGCTCCTTCTCTGGAGATCTTCCCAACCCGCCTGGCTGCCACCCTGTGCCCCGTGCTCTGGGTGTCCCTGCTGGAGCAGGGGGGTGGGACTAGATGGTCTCTAGAGGTCCCTTCCAACCTCAACCTTTCTGTGATTCTGTGGTATGCAAATATTTCCACAAATCAGGTAGATCTCTATACCTGTGTGCAGGGTTGGGGGAGAAGGTTAGAAGGTTAGCAACTGTCTTAATTGTGGATTTTACTGCTTTTGTGTCTGCATTAAAGGTCCTGATTGTACTTTTAGGCAGTCATTTACTTTTCACTTCACACTTGAGGTTCTGAACAGTATGTTTAAAGCATTATCTTTAGATGCATCACACAAGAGCAATATTTTTTTGCAATTATATTTATAGGTGGTGGAAAAGCTGAATATTTTGGGGGATGTTTTCCCTGTTTCTGGCTATTTTCCTGGAGCAAGGCTGTGTCACATGCACGTGTGCACACGTTTGAGGAGAGGAGCCTTTGAGGTCTGTTCAGAGACCTTGCTGGGTGTGCATATACTGGCGTGCAGGAGCATGTGAGACTTGCGCCGAAGCATTCTTACTAGGTAGGGAGTGAATCCTGCAGCCAAGCAAGAACCTTTTTTTTTTTTTTTTTTAAATCTTTTGATCTGAATGAAAACTTCCAGGTTTTTTAGCCGTTAGAAACTGTGGCTTCCCTTTTATTTCCCCCTGTAACCTTCAGTTGTATTTCCAGTTTCTACTATGGAAAGGTATTCCCCTAAACCTGTCACAGCCTGTGATTTAGGCCTTTCTGCTGCTCTGCTTGCCTCAACTAGGGCCTAGGACCAGGATTAACCCAATTTTGGTATTGCTACTTTGTCCTGAAGTCATAGGTTTTCATCTTGCTTACTGACTACCTGGTGAAGAGAGGCATGTAGTGTCTGCAAGGAACAGTCATTAATTCTGCAAGCCTCTCTATCCTTTATCATGTTTTGTGACTTTTTTATATTCACTTATATGACTTTTTTTGTGACTTTTTGGCCTTATTTAATTAGTGTGCACGCTAACGTGTGAAGCAACAGGCTTAGCTAGCTGTATATCTTAAACACCACTCTGTTTCTCGTTTGCTCTGTTGAAGAAGTACGTTAACCTGCATCTTCATCTGACATGGTGAAAACAGGCTGCTCAAGAAATTATACTCTATTCAGGAAGACAAGGATTCGTAACAGTAACTAGCTGTGTTTTGTAGTGTTGCCATTCTGCCTTTGAAGGACATTTCTGCAGTAGTATCAGTGGAGAGAAATAAGGAATCTTATTTTAACTTCTGCAGCCTGGTGAAAGCTTCTTCTAGATGGTTCTGGCATTACCATTTGGTGTGAAACTTTTCTTGTTTTGAGGAGCAGCCCTCTGACTCAAGATGGCTGCAGGTATTCTATATGCAGGTCTCTTCTGTGTTTTATTTGTATCCCTAGTCTTCTAACTTTCTTTGAATTTCAGACATTTTTAATCAAATTGATATTTTCAGAGTTAGAAATAAAATGAAGACTTGGAAAAGCATACATCTCCCAGTTTGAATCTCTACCTGAAAATATTCTCCAGGGTCTCTTGCACACAGTTGATTTACTTACAAAATAAGAAGTATTAAGCTTGTGGGGTGTTCGGATTACTAGTACTGCCTTACACCGTTTAGATACAAAATCAGAATACTTTTTGTCATCCCTAGCTCATGCTGACAGAGTGAGGCTAAATCACATATGAGATCTTCAAATTAATTATTATTAATGTTTGCATCAGTTCTTAAAATTCGTAATATGTTGATCTTTTTGAGGTGTCTCTGTACTATTTGATTTTGCAACATGAGCTGCAATAAAATTATACTTCAATATGGAATTCTTTGGAGAGAAATCTAGAAATTGTTTTACATAGAATTATTTTTATAAACCTACTTTTCTTCTAAAGCTGACTTAAATTGATTAACATCTAAAATAGATTATTCAAAGAGGGTGTCCCTTAATTAGTCTTTCAAAAAGGCAAGGCATTTTAATGCTTCCTCAGCCTACTGACAGACTTTTTTGTGTGTATTACTAGTTTAAATGTGCTCAAGAGTGCTTCCAGGGACTGAGGCTAGCTATCAAGAACACGTCTGTTCTAGGAAACTATCTTATGCTCCAGAATGTGCACCTGGGTGCAAAACGTGTGTTAAAACTGGGATAGTTTTCAGAATTGTTTGGGAGAATATTTGTTGATGCAAAGCAAAGTTGTGCTAAGGATCACTGTAACACAGTTGTCTTAAAGATTAAAAATGCTGCGACGGAAGTTTACAGAGACTAGGGGCAGGGAGGAGGCAAAAAATGGTTTATGATTTACAGAATGATGATGACGATGGAGAAAACTTCTTCAGGACTGTTCACCAGATCTCATACACAAGATCTAGGGAGCATTTGAAATTGGCGGGAGGTGAGTTTAAAATGGGTAGAAGAAATCTGATCTTCAGAAACTTACTGCCCTGGGTTGTGGGGGCAAAGAGTATGAGCAGTTCTCAAGAGTTCAAGCAGATTCATGTTCAGTTGCTGCCCCTAAACAGCCTCTCTACAGGATCACAGAATTGTTGAGGCTGGAAGGGGCCTCTAGAGATCATTTAGTCCAACCCCCCTGCCCGAGCACGGGGCACAGGGTGGCATCCAGGTGGGTTTTATTATGCTAGTGTACTGGGCTAGGTGGACCACCAATTTGCCTATTTACATGAACCTCCCAAACCATTTAAAGTGTTTGTTTGATCGGGATTAATTATCTAAAATATCTTTTTTAGAATGAATTAAATACCACTGAAAGCTAACAAAATTCCCCTGTTAAACTTCTGGGAACTGGTGTTTCATGTATTTCACACTTTAATCATTGGCTGGTCGTACGTTTTAGTATAAGTGGGTAGTTGCAGTCACATTGGTTTGTATGCTAATCTCTCTAGGAAAGATATGCTCATAATGTGGTTGATAACAGACTGTTTTTCATCAGGAACTGAACTGAGGTCGTGTGGATCATCATTAAATAGCTGTTTAGGAAACAATTTTCAGTCCCAGTGAAAACGACACAAAATTAGCTATTGACCTAATACTCCACTTCTTAATGGTATTGATTTAACATATTTTTAACCTGATAAAAATATATATAGTCACAGTTGTATTAGCATTGAGAAATTACATTTTTAGATTTTTTTTTAAAGTTTTGTTGTAGTTGGCTGCATTGGAGATGCTCTAGGGTAAGTCTTAATGTTCCCATTATTTTGTTAGTGCTCTGCAGTCCTTAATGCTTGCTTTAGAAGAAGAAGTGGCATTTGAAAAGTGTCTATGGTAAATAAGCCTTTTGCTGAAGTTGATAAACCACAGCTGAGTTTTTCAGATTATTGCAGTTGTAGGGAGGAGGCAGCAGGAATCTCCATGGAATATAGCGCCTATTGATGGCTGGAGAGCTTTGGGGAAGGAAGCAGCAGGGTTTGTCACACACAGGGTGTAGCATGGCCTAAGAGGCTGAACCAGAAGCGTTTTTTCCAAAGCTTTTCATTTAGTGCTAGCCAGCAAGCAGATTTTGCCCTAGAGAGAGGAGCGAAGCTGAGGTTTAGAGTACCTGGCACGCAAGACCATGGGCTCAGTTTTGGTAAATACTGACCTCAAAGTTCCCAAGGTGGTGTGTTGGGAGACTGCAGCATGCAAGTCTGTGCAAGGGAAGGCTGGAACGAGATGGAAAGGTTATAAATCCTGGCAACCTGTAGGTTTTATTTGCCTAGTACCTTGCATTTTAAAGGAAAAGGATCCATTTCTTGTCCCTGAGAGCTGAGCATGTAGTTCATTTGCAGGGTGGAGGAGCAGTGCATAGACAGGCAATCTCCCAACCGTCTTGACTGTGGAGAAGCGCAAGTCTGCCAACGTCTCAAGCATCTATACAGTGCTGCTCTCCATCAGGAGACCTAAACCACATGGCACAAGCATGTTGCTGAACTCCTGTCTGCGCGATACCATGCCACCGAGCTTCAGCCTGTATTTTTTAAGACATCTCTGAGTGAACAGCAAAGGCCTCTCACACAGAGGAACCCCCCGCACAAGAACATCAAACAATGCATTGCCTGCTTGTTGCGTTTGGGCCAATACATCTCTCTCCCTGCTTCAGTTTGCTTTTGGGAGCAGGAGCCACCAATTCGGATGTCCTGCAGCAGAGGAAAGGGAGGAGAAACTAGCAGGTTCCCAAGGCAGCGTCATTGCCTAGGTTACTGAACACGGGAGCCAGGCATCGACATTCAAGAATCACAGAATGGTCGAGGTTGGAAGGGACCTCTAGAGATCATCCAGTCCAACCCCCCTGCACACGCAGGGACACCCGGAGCACGGGGCACAGGGTGGCAGCCAGGCGGGTTGGGAAGATCTCCAGAGAAGGAGCCTGCACAGCCTCTCTGGGCAGCCTCTGCCAGGGCTCTGTCACCCTCACAGGAAAGAAGCTCTTCCTCACATGCAGATGGGACTTCTGTCTTTCAACTTGCACTCATTACCCCTTGTCCTATCATTGGCCACCACTGAAAAGAGTTTGGCCCCAAAAGGAAGTGGGAAGAGCAGAGGAATACCCGTTATTCCCATTCCCGCTACTTCAGAGGCAGTAGTCAAGGTGCTTGTACCCGTCACCACCCTGAGACTTGACAGCTTTACAACTCATCTTGCTCTCGTAGTTGATACTGCAGAAAACAAGAAGACAGAGCTGAAAGTTGTGCATGTTCCTCAGCATGTCCAAGAAGTTAGGGTATCCAAAGCCAGTCAAAACGGCCGTGCAAATGGGACTGCTTCTCGATGCAGAGGCGTTCTCAGCTAGCTCACAAAACTTCCGTGGCCTGTTACTCTGGCCTCTGTGTTGAGCTCCAGTTTTTCACTGTAGCAGAGACATGGAGGCAAACCAGTGAAAGGCCTGGCTTCAAAAAGCTGGGCCTGCTTGCAGAAGAAAAAAAGTATTCAAGTCCTCCACTTAAATGTCCCTCAGTTATCTCGTACTGAAGGTGATACCCAGTTTTCAAAACGCTACCTTTAAGCACCTAGGATAAACTCTGGCAATACAGTATTTTCTGAAGTCTTGTAGGGTCTTTCTTCAAGTGCTTTCCAAACTTCTCTTGGCTTTAAGCTTGTATTATACTTTTTAATGCATTTAGTGAATTTATCTAAAATATGTCTGAATGTAAAATTGAGAAACTTATCAAAACAATAAAATGTAAATGGGGATCAAGTTCATATTTTTTCCTCAGAAAGCCTAAGGCTTCTAAAGAGATTTCCCCAGTAACAGTCCTGCCTCATATGGAGCAGCGCAAGGCAGTATGTTTGAAGTGGATGCTCTGAATGGAGTTAAAGCAATATCTGAACGCTGAACTACATGATCCAAGTTTGAAAACACTGAATATCCAGCAAGTCTCATCAAAATTGCAGATAGATTAGGATAGTGCTTACGATCTTCTGGTTAATTAGTGAAGTTGCACTACCAAAGGAGGAGGAATTTTTGTGATACTTGCTTTTTCCATTGCACTTTCTTTTTGATGAGGCACAAAAAGGTAGCCTGAACAGACTAGTGCTGAGGAAGGACGCAGCAAACAGAAAAGCTGAACAAAACAGAAAGATTTGTCATTCCTAAAATCAATAGCGCTTAAGTTTCTTTTTCTTTGCTGTAAAGAAGCAGCAACAAGCACAATTTATTTAACAATTTAACAGACTATCATTTTGACCATAATATTAATATATGTTATATATTAATATATATATATAATATAAAATATATAAAAATGTCTCACCCCGATTCACATCGGGAGAAGGTATAATATGTATATTTAGATATATTAACATTTAGATGCATGCAAGCTAGACTGAAGAAAGTTTGTGCCCAGAAAGAAGATTATGGGATATACCTGCTCTTCCTTTTTTTATTTTTTTCTCTTCCTCCTCCTCCTCCTCCTCCTCCTCCTCTCCGGAACATTATCTGGGTTCTTCAGTAGTTATAAACATTTTGTCTTACAGGAAAGCGGGCTTTAATGAGCATGCATGAGTCTGAAACGATGGCAGGTGTCTTCTCAGGGTTCATGTCAGACTTCCTTGGTTTATTTCAGCCATTAAGTATGCTTTTCTACCAGTTCTGTGCTGCTTAGTTTTCCCAAACTAGGATAATTAACTTTCCACGAATTAAAAATGTACTCACTGTGTCGTGCTGTGCATCTGGTGCATTTACTTTGTCATTGCTTCTAATAACATTAATAAATCTACAAACATGCTTAGAGCATGAAAAGATGCAAATTACTCAGTGTTTCCCATCCGCTGAAAATTGTTTGCCAAGTGGTAATGAGTAAAATTCAAATACCGGGAATTCTAGGCTTCCTTATGAAACTTTTATATAATGGCTTGGTTAATATTGAGCCTAATGCAATTCATTGTTAAAAGAATGTAAGCTGTAGAAATAACTTTAATTATACCAAGCAGTCCAGAAAATGAAGTTTGTAAAAGTACAGTTTTAGCCAATTGTTAATCTCACCTTGACTCTTTGAAAAATGCTTGTAAAAATATCTGTACTTGTTCTTATCTCTTCTCTGTGTGGATTGAAGGCTGCACTCAGTGTGAAGTGGAAAATAGTGTATTTATTAATCAGCAGAATAGTTGCTGGGTTTTTTCCAGAAAAACTTTTTTTTTTTTTTGCGCATACTGAATTTTGTAACATACTCCTGTGTAATGGTTGTAAAAACTCTTTTATTTTTAAGGTTATTCTTGTGCAAGTTAATCCAGGGGAAGCATTTACAATAAGAAGAGAAGATGGACAGTTTCAGTGCATTACAGGTAAAGCTGATATATTTATTTTAATATTTCCTGATTTGTTGTCAGGGTAAGCAAAAAGAATTTACAATGTTGAAGGTAAAACAGTGAGGGAAGTGGTTTTGGATAAAATCTCTGTTTAAAGATCTAAAAGATTAGATGCTAAATATAATTTTGTTTTATAATTCACTGTCATAAGGAAAACATCTTTTCCTATGTTAAATTACATTCAGCAGGGGTGGGGGGAAATCATTTCAGTTTGCGGTACAAACGAGCAGGTGCTGTTGTAACAGCTTTTGGTCAAGGTCATTTATTACACAAACATTACAAGTTAATTGTTCATTTGTGTTGACTTTAGTGTTATTTTTTTAATTATTATTCTTTACTATCATGTAGACATTATTTTGCCAACCCCACCAATAGTTATATGTTATCCCACTACCCCACTGCTAGTTATTTGTTATCTCCAGGGGCCTCCTAATATAAATAATATAAATATCTCCATAGCCTCCTAAGATTCAGCTTCAAAATGCAAGCACCCTTTCCAAACACTACATCCCTATATGCAACAGGCAGTTTTTCTATAGCGGTGCTGTTTCTATAGTCATGCTGTTTCTATACAGATCTTGTTTTCTGTACCAAATCAGAATAGCTACAAACATTAAGGCTATCTAGGCCTTCAAGAAATGAGCAGTTGGATGACATGTTATTTAGACTACCATTTTTTTGTGTGTGTGCTTTAAGAGACTATCCACAGATGCAGCACTGAGGCACTTTTTCTGCTGGACCAATGAATCCTGCACTCTCTTCTTCTGGACATTGGTTCAGCTTCAGCAGATTCTGTCCTGAGAAGCTGAGCAAGTAGCTTCAAGCTCCTTTCCCCCTCCTTCTCTGCAGTCTCAGGAGAGCCCAAATTTTGCTTTCTAGTGTCCTAGACAAGTCCTATAGCCACAATATAACAGATCAGAGGGAAGCCTTGGATTATAATATATATCAAAAAACCTTAAAACTTTTATGTTCATTAAAACCATTCTTCAAAACTCTGCTGGTTGCACAGTATTATATTGCTTCTTTTGAGCCACACAGTCACTGTTGGAGCTCAGTTTTGTGGGGCTTATTTGAAACACAGCTGTGTAATAGTTGTTTTGCAATATCAAATCAGTACAACAGCCTTTTCAATCCTCCACATATTCATCTTATCCTTCTGCCTTCTAGGACATGAAAACATGGCTTGCAAGCCTTACAGTAAAGCAGAGAGCTTATTCACTTAACTTAGTAGAAGCTTTTTATGTCCACAGGTTCATTACTCTTGGAACAGAACCTGTTACACTCTTTCACTTGAATGCAGTTTTTCTTGTCTACTTCTGCCACTCCTGAGATGATTTTTTCATATGGATCTTTATGCCAGACAGATCTTTCAGTTTTTTGACTTGTTCTTGAGTTGCTGAGTCTCCCTGACCTAAAGGAGAAATTCTTTCAAAAATGGATGCTTTTCTCATATATTTCTCGTAGTTGCATGTATTGCAAATAATGAGAAGAAAGTCTAGTTTCCCAACAACTTTTGCATACAGAGTTATACAAAGTGAACAGCTTCACAGATGGCATATGTCATGGAGAGTAATATGATATTGGTGGCCCTTATCTGCTCTGCTACAGCTTCTCAAGCATAGTTTGCCCTTGATAAATTATGTCTTTTATATATACATATATAAAATAAAATGGATGCCCAGTTCACAACATGGATTTTGGCCACAAGAGGCTCTTGCATGGACTCCAAAGAAGGAAACCTCCTCTCAGTTCCCTGTTGCTTTCTTCAGTGTATGCCTTCAGTCACCAAATCAAATCGAAGTTAAAGATGTGGAAATATCTAATGAATATGATTGGGAGGCAACATTATAAATGTACAGGGAGGCTTATTAAAAAATTCAGGCATAAGGAAGTGAAGCTGCATAGCTGAATTTTGCTGTTGAGATACTATTAGTAGGAAGTTGATATACTTGTGACAATCAGTGAATACTTTTTATTCCAACCTGTTTTTTCCTGCAAATATTTGCCCATTATTACAGTCTTTTCTGACTGTGTATAGCTGTTAAAAAAAAAAAAAAAAAAAAAAAAAAACTCTGAAAAGAATAGATGTTTTGCCTTTTCTGTGAAGTAGCCTGTAGATGTAGGATGAGGGGTAGGGAGCTATTTCTAGATGGAGACACAACAGAAGCACAGATACAGCTGACCCGTGAGGGTGATTGGTAAGTCACTGTTCCTTTGACTTTCTCTGCTTGACTTGGTAATCACCTCGTCCTAAGATTGCCCTGGGTACTGAAGTAAGGGTGGGCTGTATATAGATAGAATTGCAGTGTTAATTGTATTTTCTTGCATCATATTCCCTGGCTGTTGGGAGCACTGAGGTGCTTTATTCATTTTGGTTACTCATCACAATTATTTTATTTCTGAAGAGTACTAATCCTATTTTGGATATTGTATGCATGAGGTAAAGCTACTCAACTTGGAAATAGCTAGAATCCATGTCTCTCCAGGAAAAAGGAGAGTCAGAGTTATGGACAGCTCTAAAATTTTCACTCCGCCGACTACCTGGTGCTTTGAGTTTTCAGTACTCGAGCTGGGGTAATGTGAAGGAAATACTCTATCTGAGCTCAGGTCTTTGTACTGACCTCCTAGCTCTCTGCTGGTCTCACAAATGGTCTTTAAGCCTCGCATGTTTTGGAACTGTGGTAAGTGACACCTAACTCCTTAATGCATGCCTCTTCCATGGCAGTCACAGTGGGATGAAAATAGGGATTATTTCCTGGTTTGAAATCTCCAACCTTGCTCAAGGAGCACTTTTGTTGAGGGATCCTCCTTCCTTGCTGAGTCTCATTCCTCTGTTTGTCAGTTTTGATGAGTTAAAATGGCTTGTGTATGTTTTTCTTGATGCACTACGTGCAGATTTCTGTAAAATAACAAGTCCGGCATTGCTTTATATTTTTGCATTTAGGTATTGTGTCATAGTTGTTTTTTATTGCACATATTTTACTTAAGAAATAGTTTTAAATGAGCACTTCTGTGTGCTAGCGATCAGGTTATTTTATTTTAAAAAAATACTTTGTTTTGGCTGCCTAGTTTTTTTTGATAGTCATGACTTCTGCCCACTCTTGACGCAACTTCAATTTAAACCATTTGTCAGCCTTTTACTTTCCAAAGATTGTGTGTGTTTTACTTGCTAAATAGATAGGAAGACATCTGCCTGTGTATCCATGTGCTAGACCAAAATGTATATTTTTAGAAGAGCACTTAAATGTATAAAACTGTTCTGACATAGTAGAAGTGTTCAGACTTCTGTGGAAACTTTCCTTAAGCCAAAATTTTCTTCTGTTAAAGTGAAATAATCAACCACATTACAGTGATTCAGAAAGCCAGGTTTGAAATGTATGAATGGGCCCTCTTTGCAGAAGTGAATTACAGCAGATCACTCATTCATGAATTCTTCCTATTGCGGAATAAATGAATGAAGATGACTCATCTTGAGCACATTTTATAACAGTCCCAAGTTGCAGCTAAGGGCTATTAAATGTTACTTGACATAATAAGAGACCATGTTATATGTCTCTCCAGAGGAAAATTGCCATTTTCGTAATAAAATAAGAAAATGTATGTAAATCAGAATGAGTCATAAATGCTTCATTTCTGAAAAGAAGTATTGGTGTGAAGGTTAGTCTCAGGGTGTGGGGGGGGGGGGAAGTTAAGCAATCTTACCTCTTTTCAATTTTCTTTGAAATAAGGAATAAAATACTTTTTAAAGCGCTTTCAAGAGGAAAAGAGAAGGGTCACATCCGTTTTGAGACTACAGTAGTGAAACTCAAACTTTCTCTCATTCAATCTTAGCTTCAACTTTTCAACACCTCTGCCCATCTTCCAGAGTGCTAAGTAAATTGATTTTCTGTTGTTAAGTCTCATATGTGGTTTTGGTTGTTTTAAGATGGCATTAAAACAACCAAACGGGACGTCTTAAAATCTGAATGTAACTTAGAAGAGAAGGGGACATTCCTGGCCATTCCAGCATCCCTTTCACAAAAAGACTCATTTGCTTGTTTGCAAATCTCAAGCCTGATGTGTAAATCGGGGAAGTGCGGCCTGTCTTTTTGTGGTTACCTCAACATGTCCTCGGCATACTTGGCTCTGCAGTAGGGATCCCAGATGTTAGTTTTTAGGATGACCACACCTAAGAAAACAGATTTTGCTACTCAGTACTGGCTTTAGCTGTAAGCACTGTTTAGGAATAAAAGAATACTTAGATAAAAGCCTAGATCTATAGTGGTGGAACAAACTAGCAAACGAAAAAGCTTTAAGACGAGGCATTATGAGCTTTCGAGGCATTATGAGCTTTCTAATGAACAAAAACTCCTCTAGCATCTGTAGTCTTCTGGGTAGCTTTTGAGCCTGGATAATAAATGTGTTAGCAACTCAGACAACTATTTCTCAGGCAGATTGTACTGCTCTAGCTTTTCTACTCCAGGTTTTTTACGGAGTCCTCAGGGCAGAATACTGGGATACGATGTGATGACGTGTTTCACAGATCTTTGCATTTCCAGGTGTTTTCAGTCAAACTAAAAATAGTAAGAACGCTGGTCACAGTCAGCTGTGCAAGATACAGCTGCACTGGGACTTGATTCTTCTCTCTGTGTTGCAATAAGATGCTGAGGAGAGAGGGTGACCATGGAGTGTGGTTTTAGCTCCTTGATTTGGAGCTATGTCATCCTTAAACAGTTGCAAGTAGGAGCTGCCCTTTTTATAGCTCAGTGATAAACGGAGTGCATGAATGCTTGGAGATTTTGCAGAACAAGGCTCCCTCCCGTCTCCCTTTCACAGGTAGGTTTACATAACAGTTGTCCAGAGATTTGGCAAATCCCCTTCTAATAAGGCAAAGAAACAATGATGAGTTTAAGCCCTCACTGTATTGCCTGTAGAATACTTACTTCCTGCCCGTGGCACGTTGGAGAAATCCCATACGTAATTTGAGGGCTCCTGGCTGGGTAAATTGGCCCTAAAGTCCTGCGGCTGCAGCTTTTCTCTTGCTATGTTGAATTCAAGCTAGTTCAGCTACGTGGTCCTGTCGTCACTTTTGCACCACAGCAGAGGCACTTGGCAGTCCTTTTTAGGACTGCGTTTTAAAATTCGGTTTTATTAATGCCAGCAAAAATTGCAAAAAGGCACAAAACAAGGTCATTCCCCTGCTCAGGATAAGCTGGAGCATTCCAGAAGGCTGCTATTTAGATCGCTCCCTTCTGCCCTAAGACAGGCCCTAGGAATTAACCTCCTAGCAGGGCACGCTCAGCCTTTTATGGGAACTGCCCGACCTTCTCCTCGGTTAAGTCTGATAAGTGAACACGGCTTCAGTCTCATCTCTCCCTTTTCTTAAAGAGGCAGACAGTCACAGTAGAAGAAAACTTATTTTATTATGCTGCTGTCATGGCCGTTTTGCGAGGTTTATAAATACTAGATTTCTAGAACGCGTCATTCCTAGAATAAAATAAACTTGGCAAAAGTTTTATTAAAAGCAATCCAGGCCTGTTTCCTTGCCTTCTGCAGCAGAAAATGAAAAAACAGGTGGAAAGGGAAGTGCATTGATTAAGATCACTTTTATAATGCTCTTTGTAGTGGTTTAAGGAAAATTTGATTTTTCTGTCACTGTTTTCTCTTCAAAATGTGCTGAATTATAAATCTAATCTCTCTTTGGACAGACACAGTTATATAATGCTTTTGTTTTGGCTGTTTCTTTTGCATTAGACATTCTTTAAGCTTTATTCTTTGACTTCATACATTTTGGGATGTGAATGAGATTATAATTTGCTACGTTAATTCATTATAAACTGTTCAGCCTGTGTTTCATGTCTCATTTTCATTCCCATGTATCCTAATGGGTTAATCTTTCCTTTTTATCTTCTCTAATTTCCTCTTTTCTTCCTTCTTTTCTCTGCACTGTGAGCTTCACACTGTAAACCCTGCCTGAGTATAGGAAGGTTCTGGAGACATTTCTTTCTGAAATATCAGTGTTTCAGCTGTAGGCTGAAGGCATCTAATTTTAGGTGGCTAAATGTACATTTCTATATGTAGCCTTGGATCTAAGCTCCCATTATAGTGAAGATTTAGTCACTAGCTACAAGTACAGCCAGTGCTTTTCAGCTGACATCAGTTTGAACTGAAAAGCTCTCCAGGCTCTGCTGTCTGCACTGACTAGATCTTCTCTTGCCGTAGAAGAAGCTTAAAGTCCTAACTTGCAATACAGGTGCGTAATTTTAGACCCCTAAATGAGATGTCTTGAAGCAAGAGCTGAAAGCTTGGCTATTATAAACTGCAATAAGTCAGATTAGAACCTGAAAACATCTCATTTGTGTAGTGCCCACCACTGTGCTCACAGCACATGTCTTTGACTTCAGGACTTTTGAACTCTTTGAATTCAACCAATTGCATGAGCTTCGCTTCTGTCAAAGAGGCTGGGCTCTGAGATGAATTTTGTAAGGACAAAAAGGCAGAACTACTTCTGTTAGATCTTCTCTCACCATATGTACACTAGGAATACAGGCTGGTGTGTGTCATCATTGGAAGATGTGACAAGGAGTTTGTTTAAAATCCCACCTGGTGGGGTTCAAGTTGTTTTCCTGCATCTTGGATATGTGACTGTAGCTGTGCAAATACACAGACTGCTTCTCCCAAAGCATCACAGTTACCAAGAAATAACTTTGAGATCATCTTGATCTACACTCATTCTATCTGAAGAGTAATCCTGAGAAGCCCAGCTGTGAGGCACAGGCTGGTTGTGCCAACTGGGAAAGAAGGAAGGTAGGAAGCACATGGCTATGGAGCTGTTCTCCCAGCCAGTTCTCCGTGTCTTTCAGCCTTGGGTCCAGGTACATTTTTCTCATGACATTAGCGGACAGAATTTAATACATCATTGAATGTTGCAACCTGGAATCCTTTTTATATTTTTTTTTAATTCTGCTCCTAATTTTGCTCTTTTCTAATGGGTAAATCAGAGCAATGTACGTCTGTACAGGTATTTATTAATAGTATGTGATTATAGTTGTAATCTGATGTACTTGAATATTAAATGACTAGGTTGCAACTTCCTCCCCTTTCTTCCTTTTGTGGCAATCTGCTTTACATCAAAAGCAGCTGATTACAAAAAAGAAGGGATGGGAGAAGGGGAGAAACACAGCAAGGCCACTGCAAACACACGGGCTAACAGGGCACAAATATAAATAGCTACTGTGTAGTGTGGATTAAAGGCCAATTGCAAGTGTGTATGTTGAACCAATTAAACCATTGGTTGAACCAATGAACCAATTAAAGCCATTAAGAAACAGTGTAATTACATAGGACTTTAAAGAAAGTTTGAAAGGCCAAAATCACTAGTAGTAAATACAGGTATCCAAAGTGTCGACCTTCTGGGGAAGGTTGAGTTTTTCGTCTTGGTTGGTCCCCTCAAAGAACAGGGCTTTCCTGCATTAAAAAGAGCTTTCCAGGAAAGCTGGTTTATGGAGCAGATGCCATAGGACACCATCCAGTCAGCTCATTTGTTGTTCTAGTGACTGAACAACACCCCTCACTTGAAGAGTTGTTTCCACTTGATGGTATTAGAGCTACTAGAGGATAAGATGCCTATGCTCTGCTTCCTGTCTGATTTATCGGCTATTTTGTGAGCGTTTAGCTCCTGGGCCTGTTCTTTTTGTATTTTTCCAGTAGCCTCTTTTCCAGCTGTGCTTAACTCATCCTTTTCCTTTGGTATTCTGCATATAGGCCATCTTCATAAATACTGTATTTATTGCATTTCCCTTGAACTTGACACTTGATCAAGAGATCCTGGCACTTTTATTCATGGATGGGGTGGATGGTACTTCTAAGACAATTAAAGGAAGAGCTTTCTTACAGTATTTTGGTATTTGGGTGAGAAAAGGAGTCTTACACCTACATGACATTCTACATCAATGTGCAAACTCAATTTTGAAACTTGCCATGCTCTCTCCTTCCTATAACCTTTCCCTAATACTTATAATGCTAAGTTCTTATGTTGTGATGTTTAGCAGATCCTCCTGCTATTTGAGAACTGTTCTTGCATCACAGATAAAATAACTTTGAAAAGTCATGATATTCCTCTGTTCCCCAGCCCTTTTTTTATTTAAATAGGTCCTGCCTAAGGACAGTCTGCACTTCAGACAAGGTTGTTGTTCGTGTATTGCCTTCACATTCTGTTCAGATCAGGGAAGTACTGCTAGAGACAGTAAGGCAGAAGTATCAGAACAAAAAGATGTTCAGTAGCTTCTCAAGCATGCAGGAAGATTTTGTCTGCCTTCACCTTTGAAATATAGGGATCGAAACTGGGACGAGGGTTAAAATAAGCCCTTGTAAATGCCAAATTTATCATCTCTATTTTTGCTTTGTGAATAATTCTTAAAGGGAGCTAGCATAAAGTTAAGGCTATAACAAGATAGAAGATGGCATGAATAAGATAGTGAGTGCTTCTCATGATGCACGCGTTGTTGTAAAGTATTGCAGCAACATTAAAAAAAGAAGCCTTGTGGCAGGCAGATCACTTAAGCTATAGTGGCTGCGCTTGAATAAAGATAGCAGCAGGATCGTGGACTGAGAGAAACTCCCAAGGTGGGGAAAGCACTATGCAAAAAATGCAACTTTAGCAAGCCAGTTCCAAAAAAATAAATAGAGCTGGATGAAAACTCAATTCCCAGGAAAAAGGTAGGGAAAAGATTGGGTGACCAAGGTACTCTACCTCTACATTATACTGCCTTCTTCTCTAATAAGAATCAGATTTAAAGATGGAAACAACTGAGGGAAGAAGAAAAAGAATGTGTCTGCAGAGAATTCTCGGGCCTTTTTTTTTTTTTTCTCTCTTTCCCATAAGTTGCTTTTAATTGAAGTGCTAATGTGTTACATCCTCCGCTGCTTCAGACATAAAGAGGTTTTACCCAAACAGGCACCACTCAGAGTTGGCTTTTATGACTTATGCAGCCAAGAAGTGTCTCAGTAAAACTTTAAGCAATGGGTATTTTTAAAGAATGTTGTCAAACATGCTTAAATATGCATTTCATGTTTTAATTTGTTTCTGATTTTAATAATCAGATCAATGGATTTTAAAAGTAAATTTAGTTTTATCTGGTTCTTCAACTCAAATAAATTTATGGGTTGTCCAAAACCCAAGATGAGTGAGAATCTGAGGAGTTGAACTGTTTTCTCTTCAAGTCACAGAGCCTCTTTGGAGGCTGCCAACGTCAAGCGTCAGAGCACAGAAAGAATTTTCTCCAAGTTGGATGGCAAGGGGTCGAAAGAGGAGGCTACCTGTGATTTAGTGTGAGGCTGTGCTAGCAGTGCAGTTTGGGGAAAGCATCTGGTGACTGAGCAATGCGAGTTTACTTTGAGTGAAAAAGTTTACTAAGTTAAAAGGGCAACCTGAGCAACCAGAACCAGATAAAGTTCCTACAGGACAAAAGAGTTTCAAAAGTCACCTGTTAGGAGAGTTGAAAAATAAGGTGAATATTGGCAAATGCTTAACAAAGTTGCAGTGGGTTGGCCAGTGTGAGCTGACTTCTTTTCCTCCCATTTGCACTGCAAATAGATAAAACAGTAAGGACAAAAGCAGAGGTTTGGAGATTGATGGTTGATGGTTTTATAACCTTTTACTGTGGACTAGAATTCTAGCCCAGGTGTGCTAGAGCAGTGTTTTCCTAGGCACGTTGTAAATCTGTCATTATATACCTATAACCTTTTCAATAAAATAGTTATTAAAAGTATGTATTTATGCTTACAACACCCATCTAACTCTTATACAAATAAAAAGATTGCATAAAAAGGAGGAAAGTGGAAATACCCCATCTGTTCTGCTTAATTGCAACTAAATGCACGTAGTCAAATGTTTCCTTACATTCCTTTCTGTCAGAGTATATAACAGACACTCAGCAATGAATCTTATTCATGTCTCCATACTGCTTCCACTGCTGATTATTTCCCAGGTTCAACCTCTCAGAAGTCTTAAAAATACCATCCAGAGCACCTGCTTGCTTGTGATGACTTTCCAAGTGTGTGTTGTGTTCATAGAGTTCTGGTGCATGGACATTTGTTTTGAGAACATTCACTGTAGTCTTACTTGTAGGTTTTTTGGTTTGTTTTTTTGTTTGTTTGTTTTGTTTTTTTGTTTTTTTTTTTTTAAATATGGATTCAATAGGGAAGCACACTGAAATATGATTCACAGCTGGTCTAGAGTGGTAAACAGCCCTTAGTCCCTCAGTGTCTCCGTAAGTATCTTTCGACTCTCTCAGATTTCCTTGGCATTTCTCCTAACCACTCATCCAAGTCACTCCAGTGGTATAGGAAACCTGCATTCTAGAAGTAGGGAAAGAGAACAAGAGCTGTAAATTAGCCGCCTAAAGGAGAATTGCTTGAATGCTAGCTCTGGATTGGGTGAAATTCAGGAATACACAACGCAAGGTCATATATAAGAGCAATAAATTATAATTGGGGAGCTCCTTTATTGGAAAGTTAATTAGCAGAAGGAGAAAGCATTTGACACAAGCTGAATATTATCTCTAATATATTAAAAGGGAGCTACTGTGACCATAAAATATATCAGGAAGGGTAATGCTAGTACAGCTAGGGATGTTTTAGTTGCATTTTACAGGATTCTGCTGAGACCTCAACTCTAAGTTGATAATTCATGCCTACAAAAAATGGAGTGAAAGTGGAATAGCTATAGAGAAGAGCTACTAGGATGTTGAGAAGAACCAGGAATCTATATAGGAGACTGGAGGAGCTTGGGTTATTTAGCTGAGAATCTGTTTTTTTTTTTTTTTTTTTTTTATGAATAGGTAAGTACACACCAGGAATAATGAAAAAATAAAAAGATCTGTTAATAGTAATTGCCAAACTGTCTTACAGCCAAGAGGATTTCAAATGGCGATGAACATGCTTAATTTGACTATTTCAAGAAGCCTTTTAACTATTTAGGAGGGTCATGTTCTAGGACAGCACTCCAATGGGAGAAATATGAACAAAAATCTGACTTTTTAAGTTTGGTCTTGATGCAATTGCTGTACAATCTATTTATGATGGATCTTGATGTATTATAATGGGTGAGAGGGATGAAACGACAGTTGCAGGTGAATAGACTTCATTCTTGAGGGTTTTTTTCAGTTCTTTAGCCCTGATGGCCCCTCAATGGCAAATGTAGATCTTACACATCCAGACTAGTAGTAGGGAAGCAATAAAAAGGTTTCTGAACAAAGGACACTTATTTTCCAGCCATTAAGCAATTTTACTGTCTCAGCTCCCTAACAGCAGGATGTGTCCATCCATAATACATGGTCAGGAGCTCTGTATGTGAGTGTCTTTTTTCCTTTCTTATGGCTTGGAATGACAAATTTTGATGTGTTTGAGCAAAGTTAGTTGTTCCATGCCTGACCCTGTTTTTGACATAGGTAAGTAGATTCTTTGCATAGTTCTGTCTGGCTCTGAGTTCACTTTGGCTGCCAAAGCAGTGGGTGTGTTACTTTCCAAAACATATTTGGTTACAGAGCAGATGGAGTTTGAAGAGAACACTGCAATGGCATTAGCATATCTCTGTGTCTGGGCCTTGTTTTTATCCTTGGAAAAAGCTTTTTTTGTTGTTTTTATCAACAACATCCTTTGTCATAGACACTCGTGGTGGTTGAGCTTGTCCACCTTCCCAGTCTGTGTAGGAACTCGCTTGAGATTTGGTGAAAGCAAATCTGGTGGTGAGTTCATTGAGGAGAATCGAGGAGCCTTTTCACTTAAGACCCCCAAAAGAACAAATTCTAGATTGCAAATACCGTAGCAAGTTTGAAGGTGAAAGGGACTCTCTCAATTAGCCTACAAATGGGTTGTGGGGAGGAGGGCTGGCAGGGGCTGTTTTCTTATAGCAGACCCAAAAGAACTGTTTGTGCGCTGGGGAAAGCTCAATACAGCAGGAGCAAATAAATAATCTGCTTTCCTTGTGGGGACACAGGCAGTATTTATGTACCTCGTGTATTGTGGCAGGCCTTTGATTTCCTAAAGCTAAAAGCTTCTTAAAGTTAGGAGTCAAGTGGGATCCGAGCAACCTGAACATGACCCCTTGGGATGATTATCACACAGAGAAATCCAAAGTTTGGCTGACGTATTACTGGTCTTGAGTTCTTTAATAACTTTGACCAACACGATAAATACATAAACATTTAGATTAGACTTCTGATTCTGGTAATGACTTTTACATTCAACACATGGGAGTAGTTTTCCTTCTTTAAAAAGTTCTACAAAACTTAATTCCCAGATGAGCTACCCCCAGACAGGGCTACCTGTGAAAGAACTGGTGCTCTCAGCCAGGCTTAGCAAGGCGGACTGGCACTGTGACCGCTGCCTGCAGCCTCTTCTGCAATGACAGTTTTCTGCTGTCGTATAGATGACAGCGCACACCCGGTGCCTAGAGGGGAAGCTGCACAAGAAGACAGTCTGCCCTTTTAGACTCATGAAGTAGATATCTCTCCATGGTTTGGGCAAAGGCCTGGGCTGTGGTTCCCATTTCAAAGGCTGGGTTTGTATTTTCTATTTTGGAGCTTTTGGGGCTGAATGAATTACCTGTGTGATGGTGGCATGGGCAGAAACCTAGTGCGTTGCATGTCATTTTCCAAGTGACCTACTGTCAGCAGAAGGGACTGTGGTCACAACACAGTTTACTCCATAGCCGGGTATTTATAGCGCTCTCCTAAGACAGCAACAAGCAGTGGGTTTAATCTGTGTCAAGAGAGCACAGAAGTTAGTTTGCTCACTAATGGAACAAGACGACCTCCTTTTTCCAGCCAGTGGGAATCTACCCTCAGGAGACACAATATTCTCTAATGTCGTTGGCCAGGAGAGTCAGGAGAGCCGGCCTGGGCCAGATGGCTCCCTGGGGACACACTGGCTGTGCTTAATGATTCTGTCACCTGGTGGGAGGTGGCTCCCTGGTGAACATGTCAAAGCCCAGAACTGCCTCCAGAAGCAGCCAGTGCATCAGCCAAGTGTTTGCTTTAGACATTGCAAAGTGTAAGGTGCGTAGCAGCTGATGTTTCACTTGGGTGTGTTGTCTCTCTTGTTTTGCCGTATGGGGGTTTTGTAGATGGTCTGCTCCAAGGCTTGTTTTCTGCTGTCTGTATCATGGCAGAGGCAGAAGGACTTTGCATCACTAAATATCTCCTTTTGTTGTCAACTCGGGAGATTTTAACCTTCCTCATGATTCAAAACAAAGCTGTGATAAAAAGCATGGCCTATTTAACAGTTTAGAGTTACGTAGCTGAACATGTTCTCATAAACACCAGAATCTTTGTACTAGGGGATTCAAGAGAGCATCCTTAGTTTAGGCAAATCAACAGTTGCATTTGGTGGGTGCGAGGAGAGAAGCTTCTGTAGGACTGAACTTCATGTCTTTGCAGTGTTTTGGGAGATTTTGTCCCCTGACCGTAACAGCAAACTCACTTAGCTAATGCAAGGAGGATTGCATCCAAATTTCACCAGAGCAACTTTCCCATCTTTCCCCTTTATCGGTACAGCGATGGTTAATTTTTTACTGTTAATAAGAACAAGATTTAGTTATGTTTTGTGCCAGGTAGCTTGACCTTAGAACTCTAGCAGTGGAGGCGATTTCATTCTGGATTTACTGGTATTACCCTCTTTCTGCTAGGTCATGTAGAATGCTGGATTCTCCTTTCCTGTGATGGAAAGCTGAGAATTACCACTTCTTGCTAATGTTAGGTTTGCATTGGTTTCAGTCCTGAACCACCACTCCCAAACCAGTCCCTTTCAGAAAGGCATATGTCGTATTTATTGAGATAGTAGAAGGACTTCAGATACTCTGCACAATAGTTGCTAGATTCTCATAATAAATTTTGTTCTGTTTTTATTTTATTTGTTTTGCTTCTGCTTTAAACAGAGCATCTGAATCAGCAGTGTGTTCATTTGTATAATTTGTTTGGAATCTACACAATTCAAAGGGTCTCAAACGAGACACTCATTTGAGGGTCATCTCATCGGTAGAACTCAAAAGGAGTACACCTTTAGAAAGCAATTCTTGTACAGAAATCCAAATTCACAAGATGGGCACTACCTGTTTCTCTTGGCGCCTTTTCTGGTGTTAATCACTTGGGTAAGTATCTGGCACTGTGTTGATGGCAATACTCAGTTACAGGTTGCACAAACAGAATGTATTAATATCCATGTACATTATGTACATGTACTCTTATGTACATTTTCACCCATAGTTCTAAAATACTGTACCATGGAATTTGGTAAAACCATTTCAGTATTTGCATGCATGCTAACGATTTCCTTAGTCATCTGTATATAGCTTTTTTCAGTGGAGGAAGGGGTAATCAAGAAATTTGCACATAGGAAGAAGAGCTACTTTGAGTGCTGGTTCTCTGAAACAGCACCATGTGTCAGATAATTTTGTACTCCAGTTTGAAATCAGTGTAGCGAGGTAAGTATTGCACAGAAAAAATAACCCATTACTGTGATAAGTTGAATATAGTGATGCCAAAAAAGACCCTTTTAAGTGATAATACTACATAATCACATCTTTTTGGCATGATCAGCCAGGGATAGGAGGGGAAATGTTGAAGTAAATGTTTGTTTCTTCAAGGATCTCTTCCTCCTATGAATCAACAAGGGCTCTTTCCTGACTATCTACATGCCAAGAACTGCTGTCAGGCTACAAATCATCTCCTGCTATTGAGACTCAGTTGTTCTGTTCATCTCCCAGCCACAACTAGCTAGTGACAGTAACGCTTAACCATTTCTTTCTGCTCTGCAGACCCAGATGGCTAAAATATTTCTGATTATAAATATACAGATTCTAGCAGGTAGCAACTGTTAATGGTTAAATTTTAGTTGATCTTTAATCTTCTGAATCATACTGAACGCTATTAAACATTATGCATAACTATTAAATTTGTGCCCTGATTCTGGGGGGAAAAAAAATGTAGAGCAATACTGCTTAGCATAACTGCCAGAGAACTGGGGAGTGGGAATGAGAAATGAGGAAAGGGTATGGAAATATGTTATATGGTTGTACTGTTGTGAAGGCAGATTATTTTTACTGCTAAAAATAAAAATATTCTTGAAAAGTCCTCTGTATTTAAGAACAGTATATCACATTCATTTCCCTTTGAAATGCAATGAGTTATAATTCACCTGATGTTTGAATTGGAAGACTATTGAAGACAAAGAACATGATTTTTTTTTTTTTTTTTGCAGAATTCTTCCACATAGTTATTAAGTAATTACCCTAAATCTAAACCTAAAACAGCAATCCAGACTCAACATTTGAAGAATCTAAGCTGCATAGTACAAAGCTTACAGTGTATTTTCATATTAACATCTTTGATTGTTTTTTCTTTAAGTAGGGTGGAGTTAGTGTCTGATGTGCCACATAACTGCTTCAAGAAAGGTTGCGCAAAGATTTTGTGTTACTGGAGTGTCTTGAAGGACTAAGCGCATCCTTCTGTAAGCTCCCAAGTACAGCTTTCTGTTTTGAAGTTTATGCTGCTTAAAAACCCACTGACTTGTACATTTTTTTTGATCACAAAATTGCATTAGGAATAGCTGAAATGAAAGTACTTCTAGTATTTGAACATAGAACTCTTTGTTGTTTTTTTCCCTTTGAATGTATGTAAGGCCATTATGAAAGAAAACTGATAGCTGTATTAATGGTAAAGTGCTATAGGAATCTGTCATCTCTGCACATTTGCCTGTGAGAAGGGATTTGATGTTCTCCTTTTTCTTTCTGAATACATATGTATGGTTTCATGGGAAAGATCAGGATCTCAATAGAAGGGAATCATTAGAAATGCTATAGCTAGTAGCTCTGTAGCTTTCTGCTTTTATCCATTATTCCAGCATCTTTGTGGCTGGAACTGATGCCTTTTCGCCCCATGCTTCAAAGTGATCTGTGTGAGCGTTTCACCTTCAATTTTGTCCTGGACGTTTGACGCTTTGCACTCAACTGATAGATGTGTCTGGTGTCCAATTAATACATTTAAAGCAGCAACCCTTGCATTGTCAGCTGTCCTGTGCCAGGCTTGGTGACAAAAGTAGACAGACGGAGCAGGGAAGGGAGGGATAGATTTGCAGCAGAAGGAACGTGTTAAATCCACAGCCAAGAAAACTGGAGTCTCCCGATCACCTGAGCCTTGCAGCGCTCCCAGCGCTGCCTCGTGCCTCTGTCCCGCTTCAGGACTAACAGTGAGTTTTATGGTTGCTGCTGCTTTCTTTGAGTACCTGGTGTTGTGTAAAAGTAAAGCTCCTGATTTCTTTTTATTTTTTTCCTCGTGACTCTTTTTGTATGTTTGTGGTCCGTACACTCAAGTACCACCCTGGAAGCATTCTCCAGGCCCTGCTCCCAAGCCATCAGAGCCCACTTGTTCAGTGATGTTGGTGGGTGTCTTCCATTCTTTTGCTTTTATTTATTTCAATTTTATCCTCACAGCTCCTGGCAGCCCAAAATAAATCTCGGGCCGACGTGGCCCTAGCTAGGAGCGCGCGGTGCCGCTCCGGGTGGCCGCTGGCACCGCTGCGGCCGCGACGTCAGCGGGGCCGCCGCGACCCCGGTGTCGCCTGG
>VZSV01000044.1:2331406-2381360 GCA_013398735.1 Nothocercus julius | reverse complement strand
CCGGCGGCGCCCAGCACGCGCTCCCGGCGCGCGGCGGCGGTTCTGCCGCCCCGGCCGTCTGGTTGCGGGGGCGTTTCTGCCGCCCTGGCCGTTCGTGAGCGTGTATTTCCTGTGCCGCCAGTGCGGCGTGCTCGCTGGCGGACACCCCCCGTCTGGTTTCGTAGCCGGGAGCACAGTGCGCGTTCGGAGGCTCTTTGTGGGCCTCCCCTTTCGTAACAGCGAAATAGTAAATTCCTCTACGAGAGTAACTTAGAAGCGTGGGGAAGTGCCCACGTCTTGGATTAACTTGGCCCCTTTCTGTGCGCAATAAGTCATATTTCAAAAACAGAGTTTAAAATGGCTGTGTGTCTGCAAGGATATTCCCACAGCCGCTGCTTTTGCACTTTGGGGAATACAGAAGACTGTAGACATCCTCTTACAAGAGTAAAATCATCATTATTTGTAATAACAGTGATTTGGGTGAAGTGAAATTCCATTTGTGTGCAGCATTGAAAATGAGATGTTTGGGTAGCATGACTCCTGATGCTGTTATTTGCTGATGCTTAAATCATTCTCATCCCCTGCTAAAATTTACTGTTTCTTCCATGCACCAGTCCAGCCAATACCTGAAAGCATGGGAATTTCTCTTGCAATGTATTTCACTTAAGTAAAGCCAAGAACTTCACATTACCTGCTTCAAAACAAAAAGCACCGAACAAGAAATGTATTTCTGCTTTTATAAAGTATTTGTGTTTAATCATTTCTAAATGTGGAAAAGCTTTTTTGTAACAGTTTTGTAGGTAATAATATGCTTCCCATTAAGAAGTCAGTAACATGACTGCAAAAATTCTATATTCATTAAAATATGTAGTTGGCAACCTTTCTTTTTTGAACTTTACTTTTTTTGTGCATATTTTTACGTTGTCTGACTTGACAGTTGTTCAGAAGTCTAACTGTAAGTGTGTTAGCATTTGCCCTTACTCTTGAATATTAAAAAAAAAAAAAAACTCTTAATTTGGGAAACTCTTAGTGCTGGAGCTTGGATGCAGGCACGTCTTCGTTGTTCTAACATCGTGAGAATTTTCCAGGTTCCTGTTGCCTTTGGTTTTATTTTTGTGCCTGCTGGCTTATGGAGTAGAGCAGCTCCTTTTGCAAGGAACGTTGCGTCGCTGGTCAACCTTTGTACGGGATTGCAGATAACAGCTGCTGTTTGTTTGTCAAGACAGAATTATTTAAAGCACTGCATAGGTGATCGGTACAGAAACATACGGTTTGTTGATTGGGACCTAATTGTTAATTGAGACATGTGCTTAAAGGGTGTGGAGCAATCAAAAGCCAAAAACATGGAAATAGCTACCTGTTCACAAGGAAACAGGCTGTCCTTCTTCTTCCTTCATCCTCCCAGGCCATTGAGTTTGTTACAGGAAATCTGGACAGCTCTGGTCTTAGTTCCATGTAAATTGAGTGTTAATGAGTATGCTGTTCGTATATGTTGATAAAGGTGAGTTTAGCAAAACTTTCTGTATTTTGTATTTCTTGTGACAAACCTAGAGGTAAACTATACAAGATATAGGTTGTAAACTTTCCCTTTAATTAAGAATTAATTTTTGGCAGGTTGGTCTAATGGTAATTTTAAATTACTTTTTGACTTTTTTCAATTTATTGTAAACTAATACTTTTCAGTGCTTCTTCAGCTCTCAATGATTTTCACTTAGCTTTTTCTCTTATACTGCACAAAAAATGTTGCCCTGAAACAGTCTGAATTTTACCTGAGCAAAAAGACCTGGAGGTTCAATATTCAAATCAAAGCATACTGTACTACTTTTATTATTTGTCGTTACACAGCTCAGTTAATCTTTCAGCTAAGACCTTGTTCTTAAACTCTTTGCCCCCACAATCGGGAGTTAACATTCACAGAGAGTAAAGCTGCAGCTCTTTTCCAGCCAGTGTATTTCTGAACTTGTGCGTGTTGTTGTAAACATGTTGCTGCTTCTTTAAAGAATTCTGTTTGTTCCGTTATCCTGTTTCTGGCATTCAAGCAGAGTTATCTTTATTTTTTCTGTCAAGCTCATTCTTATTAAAATGGATGGTGCTAATCTAATATAACCACACTTTGTATTTGGTTAGCGCTTTCCATTAGATAACTGTGTTAAGATCTGCAAATGTTAATGTGAGAGCTAAGAATGCCCTATCAGGCAGTAAGTTCACTCAGAGTTGCATGCTGCTTTTGGTAACTTCGCTGAACTTAATGAGAAATTTGGGGTTTCTGTACTTGTGAAGGTACAATTCACAAGTCTTGTGGATTCATCATAGGATAGATAAGAAATCTGCTGTAAAATGGTGTCTGTATCCCAATCTTGTGGTCTTGCCACGAACCTTGATCAGATGGTGCCGCGTTTTGTTGCTCTCTAATATGTTGCTTTTTGTATTTTAGACATGAGAATGTGAGGCACTCTGTACATGGTCCCACTTGAAGCCTGTGCCAACTTGCTTGCTCTGATAGAGGCCGGGATCAAATACTGCAGGAGAGGACGTAAGAACAGGGCAGACTCACAGAAATAGCCTTCTCGTTTCTAGCATAAGAACTTCTAGAGCCAGAAGTAATATTTGGGTTTTCCAGAGCTTTTTGTGGATTACTTCTCCCAGTAACATTTTCATTCCTTTTGAACCTGACCTTCTGCTTCTACAACAGTTCTACAGCAGTGAGCGGCACTGTTTAGCCGTGCATTTCACAAGAAACTCCCTTTTCACTGTTGTAAACCTTTTAGTTGATACTGGATGAAATTAGGCCAGTCTCTTCCCTGGTAAAGCGTCACCAAACCTTTGTAAAGTTTCCTTTTTAAATGTTTTCTATTACATTCTTTTGGAAAGAGGGGGACAGGCCTTCCACATAGTGCTCGATGCACTGGGGCACCATGTGGACAGTATTTTCTGTCCACGCTCCGTTATCTCAGCAATGATTATTAGTATTCTGTTTCCTTCTGTGAATGCCACTGAGGAACACTGGGCTGGCATGTCCTTAGAAATACATACAATAACTCCATTGTCTGCTTTTAGCCACAGCTAATTTATTGTTGAACATTGTAAATACGTACCTTCAGGTAGGAGCATTGCTTTACTCTTTCTGAAGCTTTTTACCATCTAGTCATTCAGTGCTATGAGATTCTCTGGCAGCACTCCGAGTAGACGGCTTGTAGACGTGGCTGTTTATTCCCCTTTTCCAGAAGTTTTGTTAATACCTTGAACAGCTTCTTCTTCACATCCCTGTGAGACCCCTTTGGTCCCTGTAGCCAGTTTGAGAGTGGATCGCTTGCTTCTCTCCTTTGTTTCGTGTGCCCAAGCCAGTTAGTTATTCATGAGCAGCCCTCCTCCTTTTTCAGCTAAAGGCACGGATTCTTCTTTAAGAGTCTTTGAGACAGGCAAAAGCTTTTAGCAAACCCGAGTACATAATGCTGTCGTTTTGCTCAGGGTTCTTTGAAGGTATCAGATTTTTGAGGCATTGCTTTATCTACAGGTGCCCCATTAACACTTCCCTGTTCTGCCATATTTATTTAAGTGTCAGCAAATTCCATTCTTTGTTATGTTTTTTTTTTTTTTTTTTTTTTTTTTCCAGTTCGCATGGTAGCAGGATCATGATCACATCTTTTATCATTGGTGGGGGTAGACTTAGTGGGCATCCCACCAGGATGTTAAAAATTAGTGTCTTATGTACTATCTCATTCCTGTGGTACTGAGATGATTGCAGGTGATAGATCACTAGTGACAGAACAGAATTTTAACAAGAAAGTTTCAAAAAAAGTTTCTTATAAAAAAAAAAATATATATATATATCTTCAAAACTGAATAACATCTGGTCTTGCTAATTTGTGGGTTTGGTTGTGGGGTTTTTTTTTGTTTGTTTTGTTTGTTTTTGGAGTTGGTGGTGTTCTGAAGTCTTTTCTGTATCTCTTTGTTATGCGACACTTCGTTTGACTTGTTGCCTTTTAAGAAGTTTTGGAAGTAGTGAGCACCTCCATAGGTTCTTCTGGGGCTTACTGAAAGAAGGGAGAAATATCTGTTGGTGACAGAGCGTTGTTGTTTGTTTTTAAATGCCTCAGGTTTCTTGGGTTGCTCTTTGCTATAATTATAACTATACAGTTCACTGCCTTTGCTTATTCATGTTATCTCATGCCTTTTTTTCACAGATGCTTTATAGTCCAACGTGTTCTTTTGATCTTTCTGAGATTATTAAGCGATGCTGTAGTGAATATTTCTTTAACCCTTTTAGGTCCTGCTCAGGTTCCAATGATGTCCCCAAATGGTTCAGTGCCTACTATTTATGTGCCTCCTGGATATGCCCCACAGGTATGTCCTTTCATTTGTTTCTTATCACTTTGTTTGCATGAAAATTGTAGGAGTAGAACTGAAATAGCTAATCGGGTGAAGTGATGTGTCGTGATTCAGGGTTGCAGTGATCATGCAAGTAAATAATGGGGGATGCCCTGTCGTACCTCTGTGATGGGACACTCATGGTTTCATGGTTTGTATGCCATTTAGTTACAGATCAACTACTGAAATACAGTAGTAGGGACAGTTCCTTACAGAATTCAGGCTCCTGATGTGCTAAATGCCATCTGAGCACAGAGAAGATTCATGATTCAATAATGATTTCTCTGGGACCTGTATTGAATTACAGTTTCATGGATGTTTTTACGTGGAGCAGTGTAGTTTTAAGGACATAGACATAGTTCTATCTCTGGGAAGTTCCCTGCAGATTAGGAGTAAAACAGATCAGATGGATGAAGTGCAAAAGCAGCAGGAGAGAATATCAACCATTAACAAATTCTGGGGACAAATTCTCATACCAGATGTCATTCTACAGCTTATCTTTAAAACAGGGCTCTGTGCTTGTAACAGCTGGAGAAGTCCTAATTGAGATGGCTGAAAATTAAATCTGATCCAAGCTAGATAAGCTGGGCATCCTTTAAAGTTGGTTGAAAGGCTGATTTATCTCACTTGTTTGGTGCACCTGTCTTATGGTGGGATGTACTGCCTTCAAGATCATGTCTAGGGGATTAGTAGGTCAGATTTAAAAATTAAAGCAGATTAATGCCACCTATTTTCTCCTGACGTTCTGCTGCCATGACCAGTCTCTTTTTGCAGCTTTTATGTGCCCATCCTAGAGTATACATTAAAAAGAAAATAATGCAACTAGAAACTTCCCAGTGTCCAGGAGATGTTTCACAATTTATCAGAACTTCATGAAAAATTTTCCTCTACAAAAAGTTTGTTAGATCAGACAGCCTTGAACAGGAAGTGTTCATGGTGTTACTTTCATCTGTTGAAAGTAAGATGATAAGTTGGTCATCAGTCACAATTGAGATCCCAAGCAGGTAGAAGAAGAATGAATTCAAAGTCATGAAAGGCCGTTTAGATTCATAATAAAAAGGTTTAATTTCTAATAAGATTCACCTTTAAAGAATGGAAAGAACTTTAAAATATTTGAAATTCTTAGTTTTGTTATAAACTAACTTCTTGACTTCTTAATTTCAGTTGTTGGATTAATGTTTAAGAAGTTTTCTAACCTGTAAAATCCTCATCAATTTTTGTGAAGTAAACTTATCCCTCCATTGAGTACGACTCACAGCAGATGGACCAAAGGACTGAGCTTTGCTGGGACGAGCTTGTTAGCCTTTCACTG
Organism: Nothocercus julius; assembly: GCA_013398735.1. Taxonomy (NCBI): domain Eukaryota; kingdom Metazoa; phylum Chordata; class Aves; order Tinamiformes; family Tinamidae; genus Nothocercus; species Nothocercus julius. Next base: position 2,375,701 of record VZSV01000044.1, on the reverse strand, counting down.
CAGTTTGTTCATTCCAGCAAGTGCTTGAGCTCTGCAGCTTTAGAGCTGGCGGTGCCTCACATCCATCCAGTTCAGGGTACGGGTGGATTGATCTCCTCTCAAATGCTTTCATCCAAGTACATGTAGCTGGTAAAACGTGTAGGTTATGAGGCTTGTGAAGTCCTTTCTGCAGACAAAACATACCAGATGCTGTGGTTTGTGTTGGAAGCCTCTGTTGTAAATCAGATTAGAGAGCAGTCCTGCTAAAAGGGAAAACTACCACTGTTGAGCTAAAAGTTGCCCCAGACTCAGTGCAGCAATCCATGAAAGTAACTTAACGTGGATTCTTCAGGCTTAGGATATTTTTTTAAAATCTGCAACTGCAGCTGAATTCCAAGAGAAATTGGAAACTAGCTAAATGCCTCAAGCTATAAGGCTTAGAAGAACAAATTCAGTATAACCATCCTTTATCCACCTCTTTTAGTTTTAATTCTGTCATGCCACTACTTGTTTCAACTACTGTTTGGCAATGACACAACATACTGACCTCTGGAACTGAGGTATAGCTACAGAGAAAAGCATTTTTGGTTTTCTTGCGTGACATAAATCATGTTTAAGTAATTCACAAATTTGGAAAGATGAGGGAGAGTTTATTTATTTCTCCCTCCCTTTTCATTTGGAATTGTAGTAACGAAACTCTGGAAGAAAGCACGTCACAGCTTTGTTCATCCTCTCCAAGCTGTCTGTGTTCAGTGACAGACTTGGCATGATTCTGTTTGTGTTTTGTGGGCTGCTTTTCTGCAGCTGCCTGGTAGGGGCCCTGTAGTTAAGTTAATGTTTAATTTAGGTGGACAGATGCATACTTGATTTGTTAAACTCTCTGATTTTTATGCTACTGAATTTAAGGTCCCTGTTGCTATGAATTGGGTAGCAGTCTCGGTTACTCGGGCTATCAACAGATCCAAGAAAACATATTAAATGATTTCAATTATTCCTAAATTTGATCTGAAAAATAGTGAAATTATAAACTGTACTAGCAGCACTTTTAAAAAGTGTTGCATCCTGCATAATCTGAATCTGTCCTTAAGGTTTTGTTGAGTTTTCTAATAAATTTCATGATTAAGTTCTGTATAGATCCCTGCCATATGCGTCATCTCCAGATTGCAGGTCAAACGCAAAGCTGCACTCAGAAAATATGCTGGACCCTTTTGGAGAAAAAATACTGGCCCAGATTCGGCATAACGGGCTGAAAGCAACAGCAACAAAAAAAGTCTTAATGGATTTAAATAAATAAAGGTTTACTGAAGATCTGTTTCAGCATGTTGACTTGATATAATCAGTGGTTCATCTTAAAAACACATACCTCACTACCCCTTTTTGATGTTCATCTTTGACGTTCTTTAAGCGTGAAGTAACCAACTCACATAATTCACTCTGACATGCAGGGATACCATAGGGGTCTGAAGTGCACATAACCTACATGATGTACGTGCCTCACACGCAGCTCTGCAGGGAAGACTAGGGACCTGATGACATTTGGAAGTCTGAATTATTTTGTTATTTAGAATATGAATGTTGCTGCTGTGTATAGTGCTGTATAATGTGTATAAGCGTATTTGATGAGGCTGGTTTTGGTGCAACGAGCCTTAAAAATGATTAAAATGAGATATCCACAGTTAGGGAAATACATTGGACAACTGAAGTTCTAGATGTCTTCACTGCTGTTATTGTATCCTGCCTTAGGGACAGAACAGCTGTGCTTTCAGTACATATGGAGACCCTTGTCTTAAATAAAATTATTCTTTCCTGTTACAGAACAATTTCTCTGTACCAAAGGTAGCCAACGCTTTTCAAAGTCACATAGTGTGTATTTTTTTTAAAACTATGTTCACTTAGAGCACTTAATCTCCATGTATGTTTTTTTCCTTATTTATCTAAGCAAGATGATCTGCTGCATTGTACTTTCTTTTCAGGTTACTGCTGCTCTTGTATAAAAATCTTCCCTCTATCATCTTCTACCAGAAGCATACAGCTCTGTCTACATAAGCATTTTCCTCAATATATTAGCTAAGTTTTGAAATGGTTCCCTGCAGCATCCCCACTTACCTTGCCTTGAGTTGACTTGCAGACTGCACACTGTGCAGAAGAGATACCTTGCAGAGAAAAGAAAGGCAGAAGGTCCATTCCAGATGTGTACCGGGCCAATGATTGATCCTCCAAAGAGCTTTCAATCATATATCCTGTGGAAATATTCACAGGGAGGCACAAGAGTAAACCTAACCCAACATAATGTCCTTAATCTCAAACAGTAGATGTGGAAGTGACTTGGCACCAAGTGCTTCTGTCTGCCCCTGTGGTATTAGATTACTTGTCAATGTGGATGTAGCTCATCTGTCCACACCTGATTTCAAATACCATTGAATATGTAGGTCGTAGGGTTGCCTTGTCCCCTGTTTGGGAAATATACTGAATATTCTAGATTTTTTTTTGCTTCTCCTTTTTTGAATATATATTTCATCTAAAAACTCTCTTGGGGAAGTTCCCTTGGCATTTCCTGCATTTTTTTCTAGGAAATAGAGAACAGCTGTGTATTGCATCCCAGGTGTCTTCTCCCCGCAGTACGTCCAAGTCAAGCATACCACGATCATCTCATTCAGAGATGATCAGACCTGCAGTCACGTTCATTTGCAAATTCACCAGTAGTGGTGCCACCTGGAGAGGGTCCCCATGGCCATCTCTCCTGCCTTTGGCGTGCTTCAAGGAGCGACCTGTTTGCTCTCCAGTTGGTGGCTGATCCTCCCGCAGAGTGAGGAGTGTTCTCTACTTCGGTACCGGTAGCTGAACCGGGGGCCCTCGGGCCTGCTCACCTTCAGCCCCCATCGTGCTCCACGCTTATTCTCATCGTGCTTTCATGGGTTGGGACTTCTAGCAGCATTGCCAAGGGTGTTCCTTTTTGCTCCTGTCTTGCTTTTTTCCATTTTGGAAGCATTTTTGCTTCTTTTTTCCGAAGGGTTTTGTCATTGGTAGTTTGAAGTATCTATAGAAACAGAACTGTCAAGCTGTCTCCTTCCAGCCACGCTGATTCCGCTGCTCGTTCCTGGGCGCTTCCTCCTGACGCGCGTTCTCTCCTCTTGCAGGTTATTGAGGACAACGGTGTTCGAAGGGTTGTGGTGGTCCCCCAGGCTCCAGAATTTCACCCCGGTGGTCACGCAGTGATCCACAGACCTCCGCATCCCCCCCTGCCCGGCTTCCTTCCCCTTCCAGCCATGATACCCCCTCCACCGCGTCACATGTACTCGCCGGTGAGCGGGGCGGGCGATATGGCGACGCAGTACGTTCCGCAGTACCACACCTCGCAGGTCTACGGCGACGTGGGTAAGTAGCCCGCCACGCGCGGCAAGTTGTGTCAAAGCCAACGTGCCCTCGTGCTCGTTTCCAGAACCGGTGCTGCTCATGGACTTGCTTGGTCAAGCAGGATGGCCACTTCAGCAGGAGCTGGACAGACAAGTTGTATAAGATACCAGCCTCGTTTCTACTGAAGCTTCTTATTCCAGAAAAAGTTCTTTTCACTCAGTTGATTTGTCTCTTCAGTGATGCATTAAATATAGTTCAGTGATGCATTAAATATAGTTTTTTTTTACACAAAGCAGATTTGCCCAGGAAAGGCAAAGAAAAGCTGTGCAGGAATGTTTTTGTAGTGTTGCAATGATATTTTTCCCTCTTGATTCAGCATTTAAATCCATACCTGAGCACTGTTTTGAACTACAAGCTCTTTTAAGTGTCCTGTTTAAGGCATAAAACAGAGTGCTCAGTGCTGTTTACAACAGTATGCTATTTTTTATAAAATTGCATGTGCATAATCTGATATCCCTTTCTGATTTCCAACTTAAATAATTAGGTGTTGCCCACCTAAAATATTGCTGTTGAAGTCGCCTTTGGCAATGCTACTGATACCCGTCTTTAATACTATTTAACGATTTAGTGCACACATGTACTCACTAGGGGGTGTGGAGCGATTACATAAATATTTACATTTCCAGTACACTTGTTTTTCTTTAGATAAACTTCTGCTTTAAAGTAGGTGCTGACCTTGAAAGACTTCAGGAGAGCTCTGTCAAATTGCTGCTTTCACAGCAAGGAGAGAGAAGCTATGGAGAGGGAGAGTAGCACTTGGATTCTGCACGTTATATCCTGTAGCTACCAGCAACGTTTTTAGTTGCCCTCCATATAGTCACCATGCTTAAGCAGTCATGAGTTGCAAAGCAGTCAAATAAAAATGCCTGTGTATCTTGGCACTTCGGACTTTCTCAGTTATTTCTCTATTTTTATATTGCAGTTTCTTGCTAGTTTGACAAGGAGGCATCATTGGGTATTTCTTGGCTGCTTATTTGTATTTTTATTAATTTCTTGACTTTCAGTAGATAAGAGTTGCTTACTTTTTTTGCTAAATTAGGAGTTGGAATTTGATAATAAAATGCAAAAGATGTAAAGGATACTTTGCAATGAAATAATACATTTTAGACTTCAGCTGCTAGATTATATCCCTTTAGCAGGAGTTCAGAGATAATTGGCTAAACTAGTAAGATCATAAAAAAGAGTAGATGATAAAGAGAGGTTCTTTGGTCATCCTTTTTTTTAAATAAAATTCTCTTACATCAGTTAACTCTTTGGCTTAAGCATTTCACTATAGAAAATCAAAATGGACTGTTGAAAAGAAGCAAATAATGTAAACCATAGAAGAGAAATAAGAATAGATTTCCTGAGTTAGCAGTTAACGTTTGATTCTCTGATATTACATTTTAATACATATTCAAGATGACCATGAAATTAGGAAATTAGGAAATTAGAGGACTGTTTTAGTCTGTAACACATTTGACACATATTTCATGTTTAATTTTGGATTATCCGCCTGGGCTATGACTTTCAGATGTCAAAGTCTACAATTAAGATCCTGTATGAGGAGTCTTGAGTTTAAGAAAGAAAATAATTGAAAGTGCTTAGAATGCAGTAGTTCTGTAACAGGAGAACCTAAGCCTTCAATGTTAATGAAAATTAAATTTGTAAATATACATAGCTTATCTAGTAGTCCTCTGTCATACTTTCTGAGTATTAAGATGATCTGAAAAAAAATAATCTCCAGCTTGGGGATTGTATCCTTGTTGCCAAAACAATATTTGACTTATTTATCTGTTGTTCCTAACAAGCAAGAAATAACAAGTAACAGATTTCATTCTTCAACCAAGGAATATAGCTTATCCCAAAATGGTCAAATTTTATACCTTTTTAAAACAGTATTTTTGAGAGAGGTGACAGATGACTTGTTTTCATTTTTGCTAAGCTATTGACATTGAAGAAACTATTTTGAAGGTTCTTGAGTCCCTAAAGCTGACTGCATTACAAATTGTTGGCATTTATATTCTAGAAACTCAAAGGTGATATATTTGTCCTGCTGAAGTCAGGGGCAATATTTCCATGTTCACAATGGAATGAGGATATTAGTTGACTTATTTTGTGTAACAAAACCCTTCGTTTTTAAAGAATATAGGAATATACAAGCACATTGAAATTTCCATCGTTTTCCAGTAACTAATAGTCATAGTCTGCATTTATTGAATTAAATGCATTGAAAAATGATATTATTGTTTACTTTTGTATATGTCTGCATTTACACTGATAATAATTTTCCGTTCTTTCCATCTTTTCTGAGGACAAATGATTACATTATCCAAGGTATTGCGGGGAACATGAAGATTTTCTAATTCTCGAATTTTTAAAAATCAACTCAGATATTCCGAGATTTTTTTTCATAATTGGGTTAATTTAAGAACATGGTTAAGAAAAGCATGTTATGATAAATAATCATTTTTTTAAATGGTTTTGAATGTAAATTTTGGTCGATTCTCTTCTAATTCTTTTCACATTTCAAAGCTTTTCTTCTAAATATAAATGGTACATAAACCAAGAAAAAAAAGACAGTTTGTTCATCAAAAGAGACAAAGCTCTTTTGTCCATAAATATAACCATAAACAGTTGTTTTCCTTATTTGTCATGGAATTACACTAAAGAAAAAGAGTTATTGTCAGGTTATAGACTGTTTACTCACTGTCTTCAGTGAGTCATTAAAGTGTTTCTAAGTATAAAGATGAAATTAATAAAAATGTTAAAATTAGCCAGGAAAAATATACCAATCAGCAGTTTTATTTTTTCCATTAGCCTAGTAGTGACTTTTATTTTCTTCCAAATGGATGTTCTGACTCAGTGATGGGAGTTTTTGGTGAAACTGTAGCCATGTTTAAGGATTTTGTGTACAGACACAGTGTACATAGAGGACCTGGCTGTACTGCCTTTACTCTTGTCCTGTACTTTTGAAGGTTCTTTATTGATCTCTGCTGAAACACTATTAAAGTAACAGTGCTGTAGCTGTGCTCCAAAACATGAAACTTATGTATTTTTCATTTGACATTAAAGCAGACCTAATCCTGTGTGATAAAGTATAAGTATTTTTCTGTGTTGACTTTATTCTGCACCTTTACAGTTCAAGGAAGAACACAGAAACATCTTAAGATCTATTTTTAGCTAGAGCAGAAAGGAACAGGAAAGAGTGCACTTTAGTGGATAAAAGTTTTTACCTGCTGGACCATTCAGTTTTGCGATAAGCAGAAAGTCTAGTTTCAGTGTAACACCCAAAGTGCACACAAGTATGCACTTCACTCACGTAGCATCTTTAAATAGGTTTGTAAATGCATACCTAATGATTTTTTTTTCTTCCCTTACTTTCATTTAGATACTTTGCCTGCTCATGGAAGGTCCAACTTTAGAGATGAAAGGTCTAGTAAAACATATGAGCGGTTACAAAAAAAATTAAAAGATCGACATGGAACTCAGAAGGATAAATTAAATAGTCCTCCATCATCTCCTCAGAAATGTCCTTCTCCTACAAATGAACATAATGGACTTACAAAAGGACAGGATGCAGCTGGTGTAAGTGCAGGTTCTACCAAGAGCAAGGCTGTGGGTAAAGGAAAAAGCAATTCTCAGACAGACACAGAAGCAGAAGGTAAGTGTTAACAAAAATAAGACACCTGTCATGCAAGCGTGGTGTCCAGCTGAGTGAAGTCTTTTAGACAGAATATAGGGGGCTTTGACCATCACCAATTTGGGTGGCAGCCCATAGCTGCACTGATTTGCATAGAATGGACTTAAGGACAACTGAAGTGCATCTTGTATTCAAAGGATAGGCCAAAGAAGATAAAAGTACTGACTTGCAGGTCTCCACATAGATATGAACAAATGGTTATTTGTCATATTGCATAACACTACTTAAGGAAAAAATGGAATTTGGCCACAGTTTCTTTGCTACTCACACTTTGAATTGCTGAGTACTGGTGAGTTGCTTGATAGTACAAAAAACATGGAAAGAAACAGAGCCTCTGACAGAGGAAATCTACATTCAGTTTGTTAGAGAGAGAGATTTCTTAAAAGAGATCGTGTTTTTGCACATACTGCCTGAACCATCCTAATGCATTATTGATAGGCCTTTGGAGAAAAAAAACACTGGTCTTAGGAAGTATTTTATGTAGTGAAGAATAAAGATAGGGAGCTACACTGAGGGTTCAAAGCAGCATGGCAGGTGTTACAAAGATAGGAACAGGTAAAGGAACTAGTAGATAAAGCTGTATATACCCCCAATGAGAAAAGAGGCAGAAAAAAACATCCCCACACAGAGTAACAGAGCCATACTGATCTTTGAATGAGGACAAGAAGTTTCCATGTGATCATTGCTGGTGTGGAGGTTGGTGCTGCGCGGCTCTGCAGGGATATACCAGATTAGTGAGTGGGATGATGTCAGTCTGCGTTTGTTACATCCATTTTGCAGCTTTGGTAAAGGGGGTGCATGGCACTGATTTTTATAGTCCTTGCAGTCAGATCAGGATTCAGAAAGATTCAGGAATCAATCTTTTTACACAGACATACAGTACACTTAGGTAGAAAGTTTCATTGTGCCCAAAGGCTGGGGTTGTTCATGTGGTCATCTTTGTAGAATGTTTAATAACTTTTGAATTCTGCTGTTGAGCCCCTTCAAAATAAGCACTGAAGCTTCAAATCACAGAATCACAGAATGATTAAGGTTGGAAGGGACCTCTAGAGACCATCTAATGCAACCCCCCTGCTCCAGCAGGGACACCTGGAGCACATGGCACAGGGTGGCAGCCAGGCGGGTTTGGAAGATCTTCAGAGAAGGAGACTCCACAGCCTCTCTGGGCAGCCTATTCCAGGGCTCTGTCACCCTCACAGTCAAGTTTTACCTCAGATTCAGGCAGAGCTTCCTGTACCTTAGTTTGTGGCCTTTGTCTCTTGTCCTCTTGCTGGGCACCACTGCTGAGAGTCTGGTTCTCCCTTCTCAAATCCCCTCAAATCTCTTTCCCTCGGATGTGAAGGTGAAGCTCCCACCTTGAGAGGCCGGCAATGCTGCCAGTACCACTCCAGCTGATGTGCAGTAATATATAGAAACTACTGGTGGTTGATTGCTAGTCCGCATCCCAAGAGAAATCTATAGAAAATATCTCTGATAGCTGAGAGATTAAGTTGTCCAGAGCAGTAGTTTAATGTAATACATTAATAAAATATAATATCCTTTGTGTATTTCAGTAAATCACAGAACAGAATTAGCAATAGCTTTATATGGACAACTTCTTTGGGAGCTTTTTTCAGGTTTATATCACCGTAAATGAATCAGGTTGCTTAATTTTATATGTACTTTAGTGCATGTGTAGTGTAATTTTTGAACTTGAAAAGCTATTTCAATGTAAAATCACTGAATAATGATTCATGGGTACTTGTTGTTTGCTCTGATTTTGTTTTTTAAGAAAAGGATGAAGAAACAAAAACACTTGAAGCACTTCTTTCTAATATAGCCAAGCCAGTGGTAAGTAGAAGTGGCTTTCTATAAAATCCAAAAGTATCTGTTCCTGTTCTGTACAGTTACACTTCCCTTTCTCTCTGCCAAGTTTAAAGAACCTAACTCTTATCAGTAATTAAAATGCATTTAATTTGCAGTCACTGAAATATGAGTGGCAGAAGTTATATTCAAGCAATATTTATGAAGCTAAAATTATTTTCAATACTTAGCTTTTTCTTGGCCACTTTGTGAAGCCTGCTGTTTATCAGTCCTCCCGAGTGAAAACCATCCAGATTCACTCTTAGGAACTATGACAAGTCCAGGCAAGTGAAGTTTCAGGAGGAGCTGGCCATGGCTTTGTCCTGGCAGCCACCCAGAATGGCTGACCCTGCCAGCCCTCCAGAATGAGGCCCTCTGCTTTTCACCCTTCCTCGCTCCTCCACCTACGTGTCCACAGTTTCTTATCCCTTTGGCTTAAATCAGTTTACTTCTTCACATAACTAGTGAAGAAAACTTTTAACAGAAGGAAGGGCATACAGAGAAAAGGAAGAAGGAAAAAAGGTTGGATGGAATCGTTGTGGAACTCGTAACATTGCCTTTTTTCTCCCCTTCGCCTCCAAGGCAACTTGACCCAGTTTTAGTGTCCCACTCTTAATCCTTCTAGATCGTTTTACAGCCTGGTGCTGCAAGGGCTGAGCAGGGATTGTAATCATAGAGAAAGTCCCAAATGCTTGGGGTTCCCTGCTGTGTCCTAGCATCAGAATGGGATAGTGTCCTCAGTGCCCCATGTCGCAGGCAGTGAAGCAGCTTGGAAGAGGAAGCTGTCTGAATAGGGTAAGGAGAGGCAAAAGGTCCTTGAGGAGGAGCTGAGGGAGCTGAGATGAAGAAATGGAGGGGAGAAAGCTGGTCCTAACCATTGCTGGAGGGAAGACGGTAGCTGTGACAGTCAAGTTCAGTAACATTGGACAAGATGGCAGTGGACACTGGAGCCAGTGGAGAGGCAATAAAAAGAATTTCTGGAGAAAAAAAAAATGGGACTGGCAGGATAGCTTAGGAAGATTAACGTGTCCAGAAGAAAGAAGGGAGAGGTGTCGGGACACCTCTGACAAAGAACCTGGGTATCAGGGGAGGGATCTTCAAATAGATGAGGAGTCTAGAATGGGAAAATGAGACCAGGAGCAAATAGAACAGTGGATGTGAGACACTCAGAGAACAGGATGGAAAACAAATGGCTTTTCTGTTCGTTATTCCTACAGACAGACTGGTAGTAAAAGAGTGGAGGGATTTTGAAGGTCTTGCAGTAGCAGTTGCCAACCCAGGGAGTAGTAGTAAGAGGTTGAAAGAGCCTGAGAAAGACTAAGGTTGGTTGGTCAAGGATACCAGAATTGTAGTGTAGGACTGAAGACTGCAATTGAGTGAATGAGGAGTTCAAACTGGAATGAAGAGTGAATGATAAGGAAAACTTCAAAAGAGTTGGAGAAGAAGGGAAAGAAGTGATTGTGGCTGTAGGAATAAATAGGAGAGTCTGTATCTGATAGCATCTGTTTTTATTTATTTATTTATTTTCCTGTTCCTGCTATTCACTCTAGAAAATAGACCTATTTTGGGATCAGGACTAAATAACTAAAGGGACAGTTCTTTTAGACTCCTTTTGCTTCTGAGTGATGAGGTTCTATACTAACAAGGAAACATATACCTAATTTAGCCCCATGTTGCATCAGACTGGGGTGCGTTTACTGCAGTGCCAGTGGAAGTCACAGCATGCAATACTTCCGCATCATCTTATTTCCCTCCACCTCCTTTCACCCACAGCACTCACCCATGCATGACCTTTCAGGCAAGTGCAGTTACATGCTGTGTTTTCCCTCCCCACTGTGTCCTTCCTTGAACTCCATTGTGTGTTGGTGTGTGTCTGGAAATGCTCTCTGCAGGCAGCAGCAAACTTACCGTGCCTGGGCAATAGTGGGCTGCTACAGGCTCAACAGTGAAATACCAGGCAGCAAGAGAGACTTCCAGTACTTGGCAACGTTTCTTGCTTCTTACTTTGTGAAGGCAAAGGACTGTCAGGGCTGTGGGTGGCTGGAAGACTAGTTGACGTTGCGGAGTGGGGGGAGTGTGATCTGATAAGAGCAAGGGAGGCCGTATTACCTACTTAGGCGTTGCAGGATGAGAAGCAACCCTCCCACAGTTTCTCCGAGGAAACCTTTTCCTTGCCCTCCCACACGCATGAACCAAGAGCTCATGTTCCTTTCCCACCTTCTCTGCAGAAATACTCTTTCTGCTTTCTCTGAAGGAATTTTTGCTTGAAGCACTGTATTTGAGGATTGTGCCATGACGTTTCTCTTAACGGATCATCAGCACTCCATTCTCTGGTTGGACTTGAGTGCTAGCACAGAGAAAATTGGATATTGGCCATGATGGTGGTCGTACAACCAGATGATGGTATGCTCACTGTCCAAGGCAGTGTCCCATCACACCACGTGCTGTGCCAGGGAGCTCCAAGTAGCTTTACTTTAGGGCTAAGTAAACTCCTGGTACTGCTAGCAGCTGATCCTTCTGCCTCTCAACGCAAATGTAAAAATGGGGTGATTCTGCAGCTTGCACCATGTTGAATCTTCAGCCTTTGAGCAGAGTCTGTACCCGCTGTCACATCCATTAACCAAGGAGAAAAGGAAGCAAAACCAAGGGGACCTGAAAAGGCAGAAGCAGGGAGAGAAATGGAGCAGAAGATTGGGTGTTTTATGGGAAGATAAGTTAGAGACTCAGAAAAAACACAGGTGGAGAAGGGAATCTGGTAGAGAATTTGAGGGTTAGTTACAGAGCATGCAAAGCCCTTGGGAGTGCCTTGTGTTTTGTGACTCACGTGTGTTCTGCACATGTCGGAGGAACATGATGCAGCCCACTCACTGGTCACCTTGTGTTGCTGCTGGCGTTGTAGTTGTGGTTTAGTTGTCTCTGAATATAATCCAGCTTGCACATGCTGAAACAGCGCCTTGGTGGGACCCAAAAGTACATGAGGAAGAAACTCTCTTGCCAGCTGGACTGCTAGTGCAGACGTGCCCGCCACTGAGTTTCCTCAGTGCTGGGGCCTGACTTCAAAAACTGTGAGACGCTTTGCAGAAGCACAGAGTGCTGAGCTGCAACTCAAAGAAATGGCACCTGCTTGAATAAGCATACGAGGTAATAGGTAATGACAAGTTCTCTGAAAAAGCAAGTCCTAAGTACCTTAAATCAGTCGCATAAAAAGAGTGGATTCTTTTGATCTTGGTTCCTCAGGAATACTTTTATCCACCTCGTATCACAGATTTTTGAAAATATGATAGGATTATGTGCTTAGGTGCCATACTAATAGGAATTTCTGAAACTTGTGAAATTTTGTTTCCATACTACAGTTCTGAGTAGTGTTGAAAAAGTAAGGCTTTGTTTTACAAACAAAAATAAAAATATTGACTAATTTCTTACTTAGTGAACACTGTGGAGCTGGAGGTTTCTATTAAAATAGCATGTGCTGATGGAAACTGAAACTACATACATGCATATACACAATAAGGAAAAGTTAGGATTTTACAGGAAATCTTAATTTTAGCCTTTCTAATATTCGGACACTTTGTTTCTGTCCCTTAATAATCTTGTGAGAAACAGTAGATGGTTTAAACTGGAACTAGACTTGTCTTATGAATCGTTATCTGAGGAGCTGAAAGCTGAATCTGAAAAGTAATGTCAAATGTTTTAATACTCAAGAGTTAAAAGGCTTTAAGTTACATTTCTGGATTCTCTCTCATCAGCACTTGCAGCTGTGATTTCTTGGCAGGTGTAAGTGATTGGGTATTTTCTATTCAAATACCTATATGAATATATTGAAAAGCTCCAGAAATTAAAAAATAATGGAGTATCATTTAGAGCATAAGCACAGAAGAATGAATATAGGGTCTGGTCCAGTAGCTCCTAACCTTTACTCTGTCCTACTCCTACAGCCTCTCTTCCTTGTGTCCTGTTACTCCTCATACACAAGCTGCATTTTTAAGGACCCCGCACTCAGCCAACCCAGTTCCCTCAGGGTGCAGAAAGGGAGATGGTAGAAGGACTCAAGTGCTTAGGAGACAGGGCTGGGAATTATTTCCAACACTTATGCCTGCCAAAGGGAGTGAGGTGCAATGTGAATTGTACCTCACATTCTGTTTTTCCACCTCGAGCACATTCTCCCAGATGTTAAGGTCTTTAATGTTTCTTCTCCAAGTCCTTTGCTGCCCAGTGCTCTTCAGCAGCGCTTGGCTTCGTGCCGCTCCTGGGTTTAATGGGAACGTGCATCAGCAAAGGGAAACCAGTAATTCAGCCTAACCACCTGTTTTATTGCAGGCCATTCACTTTCATTGGGCACCATCTATTGAGCCCAATGATTTTGCTGCAGATTGTAAATTTTCTAGTCCAGTTACATTGTCATATAAGATGGATATGAATTTCTGCCTCGCTGCAACTACAGGATGGAAATAGCTGTTAAGTGCTACTTTATTTCCTACGGTACTTTTCAGTTTCATGTTTTTTATCCAACAGTAGTAGAGCAATATCTTCCTTAGCACTTTCCTGAAAGATTTTAAAGTATTTCTTTTACTGTCTTTAAGCTTGTTACCTGTTTTTTTTTCACAGACTCTTTTAAGACTGCTTGTAAATTCTGATTTAAAAAAAACAGTGGTCAGTAACGTAGTCACTTGGTCATTGACATTTACTTCCTTTTTCTTCCTGCATACACATACACATATGTGCATACATATGTAGAGTTTATGAAGGTTTTTAGACCAGGTAGCTTTTTGTGTACCATCAGGGTGGCCTTAATTTGCAATGCTTTGTATTTCTGTTCGTGTTCTGTTCTTGATTGTTGGTTTTAAGCTTTGGCAAATTGGCTCCAAGAAAGCTTCAGGTCTTTATAATACTGATTAGTGACATGCTCTATTTACGCAAAGTAAAACAACCGGAACAACCTACACACTTGCTGATTTTTACCTCAGTACATAATACTATGTCATTGTTTTGTAGTTACGGTGTTAACAGTTGTCATTTATTATTTCAGAAGTACTATGGAAGTTCTGGTTTATGTGAGTTGACAAACAAACATTGCCCAAGTAGAATTAATTCAGGAAATCATTTTTCTTTCAGTCAGAGACTTGAGGAACATTTGGTCCTGTTCTCCTTAGGCTCTTGTTGGTATGTAACAGATTTCCACTAGCACTCCAAGTCAATATTACTGGTCAGAACTTCAGTTTGTGAAAATTCAAAGTCTTACAAGTGGTCTGCTGCTCTGTAACCTGCAGTGTTGTCTTTGTCCCTCCCACTCTTGCAGCTCTGTCTGTACTAGGTAGTTCAAACCATTAATCTTGTAGTGCTTCTGTGTCATGTCAATTTTCATTAATATCAGCCATATTATTTTTCCTGTTGTAAAAGATGACGAACACAGAGATGTACAAAGAGAAATATAACCTGTAAAGCATATAAGGCAGTTTGGCATTGGTAAAGCATTAGGTGGACTGTTATGTACAGTTTTGGATATATCATTAAAGGTAATGGAAGAGTAGGAGGATGGTCAAGGAGAGTAGAGAGAATGATCAGAGATTTAGAAGAGACACAAATGCTCACAGACTTCAAATAAAGAGAAAATTTCAGAAAAGAATAGTAAATCCTGGGCAGGTAGGACAAATTAATCCTTGGTGGCTGGGATGAGCAGTAATGGCTTTAGTAAGTGAGGGATATTCTGGCAGGACATAAGGAGAAATTTTTCAACCATTAGGCTAGCTAAACATAGGAATAATTCATTTTACAGGGGAGTATTATTAATCATTGGAGGGTTCTAAGAAGGGACTAGACACAGAAGTACGACCTACTAATCCTGGCGTATAGTTGATACTTCAGGAAGCCACATTTCTTTCCATCAGTATCCCCTATCACCTTTCTGCTGCAACACAAGAAGGAAATTAAAGTTCTCTAAGAGGGGATTTTACCTGCTCAGATGGCTTCCCACAACTCTGAAGTCTTGCACTAAGGTGGTTACAGTTAGTGGGGATCCTGAATGTTGAGATTTAGGTGGAATTTCTCTTGCCAAAATTCAAACTCTGTTTCCAGTATATTTTTTTGCTATCATGGGATCCCTTTAAGGATGTGATGTACAGTCCTGTTAACAGCTCAGGGCTCTTTACTGCCTGTTGGCACTCACTGGTGTTACAATGGCATCTCCAAGGCATCTTGTTGGAGTTACTTTTCCTCTCCTCTGCATCTCTGTTATCACCAAGTCATTTCCCCTGCTTCATTCCTGCACTCAGTGTATTCAGCTGTTAAGTTCAGCACATGGCAGCAATTTAGGACCACCAGCTGTGAAGATACCATTTTAATTCTGACACTCTGGGAGCTGTTTTACAAAAGCAGTTATTCCCAAATCACATATGCTACAGTGATGCTGGGAAACCAGGCGTTTCCTGTAATGGCAAAGAGGCTCAATTGGCTTATGAAATGATTGAAAATAGGTAGGTACATCACATAAACCACAGTACTAGACCAAGGGAAATATTAGTAAACACCCATAAATTTCTTAAATATCCTTTTTTTTTAACTATCATATGCAGGCACCTGTGAAGTTACCAGCATTTCCCCTCACAAAACACCCCTCCACACAGGGGACCCAAGGGGTTCAAGCAGCATCTGCTCCTCTGGGTGTTGGGTGCCCCACATGGCCCATCTCTGGTGGGAGCTGCGGGTGCTCTCGATCTGGGGTAACCCTGGTGCTCCCTGCAGTCAGTGGCTCTCCATGCCCAAGAGAAAGCCACCGACTGTGGTTCCTTATTGCAGAGCTCATTGCAGGCACCTGAGCTCAGTCCATGTTCTTCTTCCACCAAGAGAAGGCTCAGGTGGTTCCCCAGGTAATACACTGATTAACAAACTTGTACCAGGGTAATTACCAAATTGATTATGACCTAATGGCAGAGTCTGCTTTTCCCAGCCATGATTGAGTGCTCAAAGCATTTTCTTTATGTATCTGCTACAGCGCCAGTTTTGGAGACTTCCCTGAGCACTTACATCATGTGAAAACCTAATGAGTCAACGAGAAGGGTATTTTAAAAGAGCCCTAATGCCAGTCCCTCCAAGAAATGCCTGAAACATTGCCTTTTAACGTAGTGACCAAGTTCACAATATGCACTCACTATCCCCTGTGCTTCTGAAATAACCCTGTTCCTTTGTGTTTAACCACTAGGTGGCATTCCTTACTTAAACATTTTATTTGCAGTCTGTGCCTTAAGAGTAGCCGTTTGCAGGTGACATTTCTGGTATTTCCAGCCTGGTTTCCTCTGTAAAAATGCATTATAGCTATCATACTGTCATACATACCCCCATATGCTAATATATGATTTTTCTCTCTCTTTTTTTGTCCTGCACAGCAGAGCAGTGCTAACATACAATAGCGCTTAAATGACAGACCTCTGCAACGTTGTGTTTCTGCAGGTGTCGGACATTGAGGCAAGAGCAGCACTGCTGGCCTGGTTGCCTCCAGCCAGCGATACCAGAGAAGATGCTGACAAGAATAATATACCAGAGGTTTATACTTACGAAGTTATGATTTCAAACACCGGAAAAGATGGAAAATACAAAACAGTGTATAGGTTGGTGTCCGTTGTCTTTGTTTAAGTACTAGTGCATTGATTTATGTGCATTAAAACCTCATTAAAAGCTTGCCTGTTGTCTGCAGATTAAAATAATTAGCAGTTTTGTGTAGCTTCATTTTCGAAGCAGACTGCTCTCTTTTTTGAGTAGAAATGGCTCTTATTGCTTTGGTGTTCAAACATGCTTCCAGCATCTCCTAGCTGTATTTCAGCCAGCTACAGTAGAGAATATGTGTTCTCAAATAGTGAGATATGCGAATAGTGAGAAATAGAAATTGTATTTGTAGTTATTTTCTTTGACAGATACCTCTATTCCTAGTTGAGCCATCCCTTCTTTCCCCAGAAATCCTCTGGCATAAGGCAGTCTTTATGACACCAAGTAAAGTAAAAAGATCCCAACTAAAGTAAAAAAATTCCTACAGAGCACAACTCTAGTAGCAGCAAAACAAGCTCTCCACCTTTGAATTTGAAATTTACCCATAAAATATACTATTAAGGCTGTACCGCTCTTTATAATTATATAAAACTTCTGTATTTAGCTAGTTTTTTTAGTCACCGTGTATGGATTTCTTTGAAGAAGTTTGTGAACCAGAGGTTGGATATCCCTGTGCTAGAAACTAGAGGGAAAGAAAGGAGCTTATTTCTGTTCGCAGTGAAAGCAGATGAATATGTGTCACTTGGTGCCTTTTGTGCTTACTAGATTATAACAAATAGCTATATGCACTAATTTGCAGTTTTCAGATGCTTGGAGAGATATCAGTGTTTCTAAACAGTGTATTTTTAATGTAATAACATGCATACATACACATGTACATACTCTAGCACATGCAGCTGGTGTTACAGAGAGAAGAGGAAAATGGTCATTCTAAAACAACAACAAAAAGTAAAATTCAAAGACAAATGCATCTTTATTTTGCCATGTTTAGCAGCAGAAACTACATGTTAGCAAAAATATTTCTTATGGTTTATAATTGTGTGGTGTAATGTGGGTGGGTTAGATAGATGATGTATCTTTTTAAAATGTCTGAGATTCTGAAACGATCTCTTAAACCAAATCATACCTATTTCCAGTGGAGAAGAAAACAAAGTTACTGTAAATGATCTCAGGCCAGCAACTGACTACCATGTAAAGTGAGTATCCTCCTTTTTATTCATAAAATTCAATAGTAATGCTTAAATGTGTCATTGTATCTGTGTATTTCATTTCATAAGCCTTCAGAGAGTCTTTACCTCGTCTTCTCTTCCTTTGAGTCACTTTGAGATACTGCTGTTTGAACATTTTGGCTTAGTTGACCATTCAGTCCAGTTTGGAAGACATAAGATAAGGATGTTGCTGCTTTCTTCAGCCATCCATGCTCTTTATATCTTTTGTCATGTCAACATAGTGATATTTTATTTTTTCCTGTTGAGGAAAACAAAGAGATGCGACAGATGTGTCCCTTGCACAAGAGTGTTCTCACTACTGGCTAGTTAAAGAACACTTTGTGCTACACATGAAGTTTAGAACATCAGCAGTAGGGATTAGAGAGAAAACCTTTTTCCTTTGCCTAATGGTCTTGTCTTCTGCTCAGAAGGTTCCTGGCCATCAGTATGTGAGAGTCTGCATCCTGTCATGCAAATTTCACATTATGATCCTCATTGCCAAACTGGAAGCAAAACAGGGTTGGGTTGTTCTTTATCACCCCCTCTCATTAAAGCTCGGCCACTATATGAAAGCAGCGGAGGAGGAAAAGGCAGGAATGGGAACTTGACTTTGAAGGGGTCTTTGATATACAGGTGTTTCTCTGATTTCACCTCTGTTCGTAGTAGTGTTTATGCATTTTACCCAATGACTTCTTTTTGAATTCTTTAACAAAAAGGACTTCTTTTTTCCTGTGTAAATCCCTTTTTACCAGCCTACATTCAGATTCCTTCTTACTCTTTTTCACTATAGAGTACACAGGAGAATAGATGGCAGATGTACTCTTTGAGGCTTAGCCATCTAATTCTCCTTAAACTAGGAGTTAAACAGAATTATGCCAGTCTGAACATTGCTGAAGTCAGTGAAGACCAGAAAGGCTAAGATATAAAGACAACTGATGAATTGCATATTTGCTACTTCCTACAATGGCAAACAATTTTGTGCAACATTATTCAACTCCTGACCGTTTGTCATGCTTGTCATGCTGTCCCTGTTCTTGAACTCTACAAAGCCATATTTCCTATGAGTTGCAGTTCAGGCAACATTGAAAACATAAGAACTTTTACGTTTTCATAAGCAGATGATGCAGGTCCTATACCAATGAGTGGAGTAAAGGTGATTTTCAAAAGGAATAGGGGAGTCAGAGGTGATTCTACCAAGTGTGAGATACCCAGAAGAAAGTAGTGTTATATGTTCACTCAAGAGACATGGCATAGCTATGCAACTGGGGAAGAAAAGCCAGAAAATAATCCCACATTTAATTCCACCATTAATTTAATTTCTGTTTGCTGAGAGAGAAATAAGAATTCAGTCTCCTGATGTACATGAAGACCTAGTGTATAGTCTTTATTAAAGGAAAAGACAAGATGAATGCAGCAGCCTCCTGGAGGGAGTTCGAAGATATTCTGACAATACATCTTCTTGCTCATCTCAAGAAAGCACTTGTAGAAGAATTATTCAGAATATCAAGCACATCTACAGCTGATAATGAGTCTGCAATATATTGTCATTATTTCCCGATCAAAGAACAAGCACTATACATATTTTAAATACAGCCAGGGGTCAGAACTGGGCCCAGTGCTGTTCTGCTTTTTCATCAATGACTTGGACGAGGGCACAGAGTGTGCCCTGAGCAAGTTTGTGATGATACCAAACTGGGTGGAGTGGCTGACACTCCAGAAGGCTGCGCTGCCATTCGGAGAGACCTAGACAGGATGGAGAGTTGGGCAGAGAGGAACCTCATGGGGTCCAACAAGGACAAGTGCAGGGTCCTGCCCCTGGGATGGAATAACCCCAGACACCAGGACAGATTAGGGGTTGACCTGCTGGAAAGCAGCTCCACGGAGAGAGGGATCTGGGAGTCCTGGTTGACAACAAGTTAACCATGAGTCAGCCATGTGCCTTCGTGGCCAAGAAGGCCAATGGGCTCCTGGCCTGCACCAGGAGGAGAGTTGCCAGCAGGTGGAGGGAGGGGATCCTGACCCTCTGCTCAGCTCTGGTGAGGCTGCACCTGGAGTACTGGGTGCAGTTCTGGGCTCCCCAGGACAAGAGGGACATGGAGCTTCTAGAGAGGGTCCTGCATAGAGCGACAAAGATGATTAAGGGATGGAAACGTCTGTCGTATGAGGAAAGACTAGGTGAGCTGGGCCTGTTTAGCCTGGAGAAGAGAAGACTGAGAGGAGATCTGATCAATATGTACAAATACCTGAGGGGAGAATGTAAAGAGGATGGGGCCAAACTCTTCTTGGTGGTGGCCAGTGACAGAACAAGGGGTAGTGGGTATAAATTAAAACACAGGAAGTTCCATCTCCCTGTGAGGAAGAACTTCTTTCCTGTGAGGGTGCCAGAGCCCTGGCAGAGGCTGCCCAGAGAGGCTGTGCAGGCTCCTTCTCTGGAGATCTTCCCAACCCGCCTGGCTGCCACCCTGTGCCCCGTGCTCTGGGTGTCCCTGCTGGAGCAGGGGGTTGGACTGGATGATCTCTAGAGGTCCCTTCCAACCTCAACCCTTCTGCGATTCTGTGTAAAGCTAACTGATGGTAATGACAAGTATATTTACATCCAAAGTAAAGGATTTTTTTCCTGTGGTTCTTTCTGTTGACCAAGATACTTTCTTCTATTATTTATAGCAGTAACATTTTAAGAATGAGTTAGCATGGTAATACTTGCTGTGAATCCTCAAAATAGTGGTCTTTGGAAATCATATGTTCGCACTTTGAAGCAAATGTTACTGGCTGTTTTCCACTTCAGAGTCCAAGCAGAAAGCAACTGCATAAGAGGAAATCCTTCAGAAGCAGAGAGTTTTACCACAATGAGCTGTGAACCTGATACTCCAAATCTTCCTAGGATAACGAATCGGACCAAAAATTCTCTTACTTTGCAGTGGAAGGTAAGAATTGTTTAAAAAAAATTAAAATTATTGTTTAAAGCTCTTTGATTTGTGAGGTTTTTTTTTCAGACTTGTTTTGTCAATAAAATGCCAGTTCACTGAAACTGGAACTTTTCGTCAAACTTTTAGACATTCATTTATCAGAAAGGTTCTTTGGGTAAATGTAGACTTTATCAAAAAGAAAAGGATTCACGGAAGAATCAAGAGCCTTTGTAGATAAAGTTACTGAGGTGAAACAGAAAAGACTAATTTGAGTTCCTGTCTCCTGCAACTTGGATAATTGATTTCTGTCCTGTAAAACCAATTGCTTTCTCTGTCATTGAACATAAGCTTATGGCGTCATCTGGAAAGGCTGCAATTTGAGCAGACCAGCAATCTACCTGCTCAGAAAATTGCTGTAGAACAGTATTTTATGTGGCTGCCAGAACACTTTTCCAAGTCTGAAATTAATAATAATAATAATTCATGATTCATACAAGTATCCATTAAAAGGAGTCCAAACTAGGACTCCTTATTAAGTGAACTGGCCATACAAGGAGCACATCATTTGTTCTCCACTGGATTTGTCATGATTTGATTAAATGACTAATACAGGCATTTTTCATTTAGTCATTTTATATTCAGTTAGAGTTCTAATTTTCTTTCTTTCCTTTTGCAGGCATCTTGTGACAATGGTTCTAAAATCCACAGTTACCTTTTAGAATGGGATGAAGTAAGCAACTTACTCTTGCATTTTCACTTTGTGTTTTTTAAAAATAGCCATATGTGATTGTACACATGAAATTGTGTGAAGAAGTACGACTTCTGTCCAGAGACATGTGACAAATACTGAATTCCAGAAGGGATTGTGGAAAAAATTATTTCCCTGTTTTTTTTTCTTAGAGTATATAATTTATGAGTTTTGTTTTGGTTGGTTTTGTGTTTTTTCTTAGTTCTGGAAGGATTCTGTCAAAGGAATCTGTCACTTTTATTAGTGTCTTTTTTCACCAATAGTCAAATACTTTCCTCTAGACCTCACAGTGGAGACACCCACAAACATCTTCAGATCCTGACCTGGAGAGCTAACCTGAGAGGGAGACGGCAGAGCTGTAGAAGCTGTTTTTTCCCTTCCAACCCTGTAGAGCTGGGAAATAAAGGGGGAAAAAAAAAATCAGTGTTATATATAAAATGTTATGTAACACCTGACTATTTGGGGCATTCTTGAGTTGTGTTACACTTCAAAAACTTAGTTGACCTGAAGCTTCTGTTACTTTGATAGACTCATTAATTTAATAAGGTGATTAATTTATTCCTTTTTTTTTTATTTTAGGGAAAAGGAAATGGAGAATTTTCCCAGTGTTACTATGGCCAACAGAAGCAGTATAGGATTACTAAACTGTCACCAGCAATGGGGTACACCTTTAGACTAGCAGCCAAAAATGACATGGGAATGAGGTAAATGTTACTACTAAATGCATAAACATATGCACATGTGTGTGCTTGTTTAGGAAAAGCGTGTGCTGGCATACAAAGATCATCTAGTTTGTCTAGTTTGCAGTTTTCCTGCGCCATGAATGCGGAACCACTTATTTCCGAGCATGGTATGGCTACATTGTGCAGCTACTACATATGTACATACTTACCACATACGTACGACAAATCTCATCTGCTTAGAAGCAGCTTAGCCTGCAAATACTGCAGCTGCTTTTGCCAGACTCGTGCTCACTCCCTTAGCAGCCTGCTCAAACATTTGTACACGGTGGCTTTTGTGTCTGACGTAATGAGCACTGCTGCTAAAATGCTGGGGATCCTGCTACAAAGATAAGTAGCTGACCTGAAGGGCCAGAACCAAATCGTTTGCTAAACCCTGCCAAACTTGTGCTGGTGCTGTGCAGACCAGAAGGTGCTCTGCGCTGCCCTTTGAGTGAGGCTAACTTGCTCTGATGTGTTGACAGACCTGAGATAGTTTCTTCAGCTCCTGTAGCAATTTTCCAGGACTTACCAGCTCTCCTTATATTTGGAGCTGTGGTGACAACAGTATAAAGATGTGTCAGGAATTGTACTGGAGCAGGAAGTAAGTGCGGTGAAAAGCACGTTTCCTCCCGCAGGTACATCTGCATTATACTCTTTGTCATATTTCGTTATGCCCCTTACCTGCATTTCTCCAGTTACTTAGACTATTTCAGTCCTGTGTTCACCTGTGAAATGGGCACAATACAACACTACAGAATCATCCCAGACTTCTAGAGCTTATTACAAATGTTTAGGATATGTGGGTAAGGTATCTGTAATAGCTACTTCTCAGAATTTATAAAGCACAAACTTCACATTGAATTTTTGAATGAATGATATCAGGCTTCAATAAGGGACACAAGAATTTAAAAAAAAAATTTTTTTTTTTTCTGCTTATAGCTACATTTTTGGAAGTATCAGTTCCTGATAGTGATTCCTAGGCTTCAGGTGAAGGGATAAGTCTGACTAATAGGGAGATTCACAAGGAGGTGTTTGAGGGAGCAATACCTACTTGGACAGCGTCGAAAGATTGTGAAGGACAGGGTGCCAGACCTGGGGCAGTATAATTCTTGTGCAGACTGCCGAATATATAGAAGCAGCAACTGGTTCAGGAAGTCTTTGAGATGCATGTTAGAAGGCTTTGGAAAGTGCCCAGGGAAAGCAATGTTGGAGATGTTCCTTATTCACCTGCTTTGGGAGACTGTCATGAGACCCTGTGGTGGGCTGGGTTATCTTCTGTGTGCTCCAGCATAGCCATTCTTACAGTGCTGCCTTCTGAAAGTTGTTCCTGGGATTAACTGTTCATTGAGATGCTCCTGGATTTTGTCCTGATGGCAGTGAGTTGGAAGCATTCAGAAATGAAAGACAGGGAATGAGCGGAGAGTTAAGCAGAGTCCAGTGCTCAAGTCCTCCTTCTGTTCCCCATTTATTTCTGGGGGTAAATTTCTGCAGTGTAAGCTAATGGGAAGCTGATCGTGCCAAATGTATCTATAAAGCAGTATTTCATAGCCTTGTAGAGATGCACTTTATTGTCTTTATAGTATTATTTAAGAGGTCTCTTCAAATAGTATTTATTAAGATAGAGTGGCAGTTTATTTCCTGTTTCATAAAGTTGAGAATCTTAGGCCTCTGCAGGCAGGATTTTGTCTAAATGATGTTATCAGCAAAAATAGATAGTTGTCTTTGCAAGTTACTCATGTTTTTGGACCTAATTCTAACCACACATGAAACATTGGCTAAACAATTGAAAAATAAAATCTATTTAAATATAGATAGTATTATTGTACTTTTAAGTGCATTTTAAGAGCACATCCACTGTGGGAATCACTGGAACTCTTTTAATTGATTTCAGTGTATTATGGAGTGGTTCAAACAGGTGAAAAAAGTAAAACTGGGTTGTTTGGTTGGGATTTTTAGTATGATTTTTGGGTTTGGATATGTTTCTGAGGTGGCTGTTGCAGTGGTCTGTTGTGAACAGAGGGCCTTAGTGACTGCCTAGCCCCTCTCCTTATGCTTTCTTAGCATGCTTACATAATGCTGAGTTTGTTTTCAGTATATGTCATATGTGGATTATGCTTTTGTTTTAGAGATTTTCCTTCTTGCTACTTTTTCAAGGAAAGAGTACTATTTCCCCAGATTTAAGAAGTTTCCTCTGGCTTGACATTTACTTCTTGTTTCCTGCTTCCCAGTGCATTTCAGAGGCTGCACATCTGCGTAACCTTCGTGTCCGTTTGGTCACGGCACCTTCCAGCTGAAATTGCTCAGGAAAGTCAAGTTTGACCCACAGACTTTTAGACTGAAGTTGTATCTTAGCGAGACCAGTTTTGTGTATTTAAAAAAAAAAAAAAAAAGGGGGGGGGAGAACAACTCTCAAGCCTTTCTTCCAATCTGATAGAGAAGCAGCAAATTTCTAACTGATGTCTGCTGGTTTAGACTGGAGTTGGATTTATATCATGCCATCTATGCAAGAGTAGCAGTGCTTTCCATCCCTCTGCTTCCCAGTAGCTTTTTCTTTCTGTAACTTTGCAGTATGCAAAGTATGCAAAATTCTGTAAATTTGCACAGGTTACTGCCTGGGAAGCAAAGTGTGCTTTGGGGTCTTTCTCTATATGCTTTATTTCTTTGTGTTTACATTTTGAATAGAAGGACACTGTGGTATTAGTACATCACTGTACAAGTTTTAGAATAAGGACTTAATATTAAAAAAAAAAAAAAAAAGGGGGCAAAATATTTTGGTTAGCAGAACATACCAAAATTGCACAGTACCGAAAAGTCTTTCAAATATGAACAGGCAAACCTTGTTTGAACCGTTTGCTGCTGACACACTCATGGGCAAGTTGCTAAGTCATTTGCATGTACCAGCTTGCAGTTTCCAGTTTGTGTGTCCAAGAAGTTGTCATAGCTGTGTTCAGTAATAATAATGTTATTCTAAGTATTAATTATTGTGTTTAGTTACCTGACATACTGTTTGTTTTAAACAGCGGTTTTAGTGAAGAAGTCCTGTATCATACCTCAGGCACTGCCCCAACCACACCAGCAAGCCCTTTGCTGATTAATGCTGGAGTTACTTGGTTATCTCTACAGTGGACTAAACCCTCAGGAACACCATCAGATGAAGGAATCTCATATATATTAGAGATGGAGGATGAGAACTCAGTAAGTGTAGCATACTTCTTCTCCCTTAAAAGAGAGACTGTAATGATGCACAGTTGCATTTAAGTGTAACCATTATTATTTCTGCTAGGGCATTCTACAAGGACTGTTTTAAGGTGTATTTGTGATGTTTCATAAAGTTAACTATGTTGAAAGGAAATGGTCAAAAAATTCATCACTTGTTTTTCTATCTTTCCAAAAGTAAACTATTATTTTGCATACTATTTAGTCTTATGTGCTGGCTTGGGAAAAACTGAACTTAAAAAAAAAACACCTTGTCTTTGCTGTGACCAAGCCACATAGCTTTATCATTTATTATGACAGTAATCTTTATAATCTAGTTAAATCCTAATCCTGCAAAGGCTTTTCCACTTCTTTTAACTCTGTGAATGTGACTGAATATGTGAGTAAAAATTAACTCTTCCAAGAGCTGAAACAAAGTCCTTGCAACATGAAGTGTGGTCCCTTGAGATGTCATTTCAGTCTTTCTACCTTAGTCGTTTTAAAGTCAGCCCTGTTTTACCCTCAAAATTGTTTAGTATGATTTCTGTTGGCAGTAGATATATTTTTCTTTTACCCTTCTTTTCTCCTCTGCTGAATTGGAATTGCATGAGAATTGCTGGTTGTGATTTTTTTCACTATTTTTATACTTTGTTTCCTGTACAACATTCCACATGCTAGAAGTTTGCAATATCTTATCAGTACCTTATGTTTGCAAAATGAAGTTAGACTTCTTACTTTGCAGAGGGGCACAGTAATTACTGCCCAAAACACAGGGGGGTTTTTTGTTGTTGTTTTTTTGTTAAAATGATGTTACACAGTCTGGTCTCTAAATATAACATTTCAAGTAATGATATTTAATTCTGCAGGGATATGGTTTCAAGCCAAAATATGATGGTGATGATCTTACCTACATAGTGAAGAATCTGAGGCGTAGTACAAAGTACAAGTTTAGGGTAAGATTTTTCCAGTATTTTGTGTTTTATTTGCAAAAGAATAGCTTGAAATTCTGACTCAGAACTGGGGGAGGGCTTATCTTAAAGAAAAGCAAATGCAATGCCAGTGCCTCTTATAATTTGAGCCTC
This sequence comes from Nothocercus julius, assembly GCA_013398735.1. Taxonomy (NCBI): domain Eukaryota; kingdom Metazoa; phylum Chordata; class Aves; order Tinamiformes; family Tinamidae; genus Nothocercus; species Nothocercus julius. The sequence goes on along the minus strand of VZSV01000044.1, from coordinate 2,349,387 downwards.
TTAAGGTGGTAACAGCTGAACAGCTGCTTCATTAACCGTGTCTGTAGCAGTAATGGGAACCTTTGCTTTGAAAGGGCCGAGCACAATTGCAGGCATCTTGAAATGCATCATTCCAGCTAGTGACGCGATGTTCTTAACAGTTGTGCATTGTGTTTTGTTTTGTTTTTCTTTAAATTTGTTTCTGGATTGCTGAAGTTTATTACTCAAAATTAAAAATACTCAATTTTTCTTAAATCTGTAAGCAGAAGTCTCCGTTCATCTCCACACAAGATATAAAGGAGAAACAAATAGTGTGTTAATTAGGTCTTTATTTTTTATTAGATGGGGAAGGACTTAATTAGTAGTAATATTCCTTAAAGCTTTTGAAGGAAGCTTTGTAACCATTGGAAAACTTACTATAATACATAAATGCTAACTGCTCCTGCTTAGCTTGATTTTTTAAGAGCACAAAGACAACCAGATAACTGTTAATCCTATGAAGGGTATCTGGAGATACCATGTCTGGGAAGCCTGTTAACTCACATTTCCTCTTCTCAGTCTGTCCTGACATTGCAGCAACTAGCTGAATTCTGCAGAAATTTTAAACAAATTTAAATGCCACATGAAACATAATTGATTTTTACATGATTGTAATTCCAGATAAATTGACCCTTCCTCCTTTTTTTTTTAGGACCCTTTGTTTCTCACTAGGGCTAGGCTAGCTGCAGGCACAGCCAGGTCGTGTCAAGAAGAAGAACTTGTTTGCTTAGAACCGTAGAGCAGTCTAGGCTGGGAGGGACCCCCGGAGATCATCCAGGCCAACCCTCTGTTGAAAGCAGAGCCTTAGAGGAGGCCCTTCAGCCCTGGTCTGGCCCTGCCACACTGAGACTCCAGTATTTCCAGCAAGGGAGCTCCTACCAGTCCTCTGCCATTTTCTCTCTTCTCATGGGGACAAATACTTACACCCAGGCAGATTTTTTCCAGATGCAACTTGTGTCCCCTGCTTCTTGTCCCTTCCATAACTATCGGCGAGGGTTTAGATCTCCCTCCCAAGCTCTCTCCTCTCGAGGCAGAACAAACCCGAGTCCTTCAGCCTTTCCACAGATGTCAGGTTCTCCAACCCGCTCAGCATCTTCTTGTCTCTCTGCTAGACTCTCGGATTTCGCAGTGTCTCCCTTGAAATTGGAGGGGTTCTTTTGTTAATGCAAATTATTCCTATAATTATTTTTTTTATCTCTAAATGTATTTAAATAGTTTAAAATTTTAAATAAAGTGTTTTAGAAGTATAAGAGCACTACTTAATTTAGCCTAATTACTCAGATTTTTATTAGCAGCTGGTAAACCATCACTTTTTCCTCTTTAATTATACAATATTGTGACTTGAAAGGGAAGTGAAATACAACTAAATATTTTAATATTTCTAAGTTCCCTCAGTGAAATTTGTGGAATCTTTATGATATCCAAATTCCTATTCATTTACTGCTGTTAAATGAACACTTACCGCGTAGTTTAATTAGTAAGAGCATGCAATAAATAGTGTTCTGGTGCTGAGGTGGCTAGTTTGAAGATTTGACTTTTATCACTGTTTCTTCCAGATTAAAAAAAAAAAAAGAAAAAGAAAAGCAAGAAACCATAACAGAGTCAATAAATATTTTATTATGAGGTTTATTATGAGGGATTTTATTATTAGGTCAAGTTTGAATCTGAAAGAAAACAGTAACTTATTTTGTCATTTGTTTATGAGAGTTGAAGGAAACGCTGACATAAGAGTGTGTTTTGAAAGTTCCCCCTTTGCAATATGTATTTTTTTCCAACTTTTTGATTTTCATGCTTTTATAAAGTTTTTTTTTCCTAACTCTTGTGTTTCATTATAGATAAACTCTGTAACTCCAGTAGAAGTATTTCTTAGTCTTAATTGCTGAGCATCTCAGATCTTTTCAAAAAATTTCCATATTTGTGACTTAAGGTAATTCATGAGATATTGTGCAGCCTGAGATTTCATTAATGTCATTGAGAGCTGCAGATCTTGAGTACCGTTTATAGTCAGGCGGGCTGATGTGTGCAAATAAGGATGTAGGAGCCTAATTTTAGACACCAACATTTAAAAGTCTGGAGAACATTGGGGTTCTGTGATTTTTGCAACTTCACAGTTAGTTTTATCTTTTCGTCTTTTAAAGGACTAACATTTTCTTGCCGGCAATTCATGGCCATTCAGTTTTGGTAATTGGTAATTCAATTTTGGTAATTCAGTTTTTAACTTCAGTAAAGTGGTTGACTAACTATGAGACCAAGGAAAAATGCAGAATTAAGATATATGATAAATCTATTTCTTTTGGTTTATTTTCAAACTCTCAGGCTACACATACATCTAAGTTTTATCTTACTGTCAGCAAGAAATAGCAAACCAGTAGCAAACACATGTGTTGCGTGTGTTTATATATACATATATGTTTTGTTTTGTTTTGTTTTTTTTATGTATTTACAGGTCATTGCCTATAACTCAGAAGGGAAAAGCTGTCCCAGTGAGGCAGTAGAGTATGTTACTTGCCCAGACAAGCCTGGAGTTCCTTCAAAGCCCTCAGTGAAGGGAAAAATTCACGCACAGAGTTTTAAAATAGTTTGGGGTAAGATTACTATCAGTCCTGTGCAGATTGTTCACTGTGTTTTATATATGGTATGAAGAAGGCAAGATTTTACATCACTATTTTGCTCTCAGTTCTACCAAAAGGATCATAATGGCTCAGTTGAGCAAAATATTGATCCAAAATATTTAGAGAGACAATGTGATAGTGTAATTAATGTGGAAAGAATAATATATATATTATAGTAGGTACTGTTACTGCAGTGACTGCAATAATTTTTTTAAATAGCAATGTTAATTTGTGTGCTAAGTTTCTCTGACATAAAAGTCAGATGCCACATATCAAGAGCTGCTTCAAGTTTAACCTATTTAATCTATTTCTGTCCCAGAATATTTGAAGGTTTTTGAAATTCTGTCCTTAAGTCATTTTGAAATACGCTTGCTTGTAAATTGGTAGGGTAAGAATCTTCTCCTATGCAAATTACAGCACTGTGAGGATCAGTATCACCAAAACGAGAATGAGGTTGCCTTCCATGCCTTCTCCTCACTTCAGAGTAACTGAGGTGGTAGCTACAGCATCTCCCAGGCGCTGGATTCACTACCACACTTCCAATGACAGATTGTACAAGGGTTGGGATCCAGCAGATTTGGGTAGTGGAGCATTTGAAGGGCTTCTTGCTCCCCTAAATGAGCACCCATGCCCAGTGGTGTCAGCTGTGTCTTTTACAAATTCTCCCAGATAGCTACAAGGACTTCAGTTTGCCTTGCTTATTTGAAACTTGCTGTTTTTTGACAGATCCACCAAAAGACAATGGAGGAGCGGCAATAAATACGTATGTTGTGGAAATGTCTGAAGGCTTAAATGGTAAGTTTTAAACCTGTATGTTCACACTGAGCTATATGTTCTTTTTTGTGTGCTTTCAGTGACATGGAAGAAGTAAAATATATGTTACGATAATCAATGTTATTGCAGGGGATTGTGTTAATTAAGAACATAGCAGTGTTGATATTTGCGTCCTGGAAGTTCTATTTCTTTGGCTTAGAAAATGCTATAAAACTCAGGCGAGGGATGCTGCAAGTTTAACTTGTTGCTTAGAAGTGCTCTGTTTTGGACCTCAAATGACCCTTTTCTGTTTTGAAATAAGCTTAGGGCAGCTCAGACAGGGCCACACAGTGTGGCTGAGTATGTGGCAGAGATGAATGGAACATTAGTGCTGTAGTTATCAGCATTAAATGAGGACAGTGGTGCAGCTAGGATAAATATTTCTGCTATGTTTTCTGTCCTTTCATGGACAAGTATAATAATAATCTGAAATTGGCTGTAGAGCTATTCATGTAAATTATTTGAAAATCTAGACCATTTTAAGTACCCATCTTGAATTAAGAAACAGTCCTGTTGAGAATGAAAGCATGGGCTTTTCCAATTTTCTGTTAGACTAAGTGCACCATCCCCCGGTTATAAAGGCAGCCCCGTGATTTACGTGAATCTTTGATGATGATGAAGTGAGTTACATATGTGTTTAGTTCCCAATCCTCTGAAATTCTAGGATGCATTGGATTGTTGAGCAACTTAAGAGCCCAGTTTTGCAATTTAAGCTCTTAGAGAATCCTAAAGAGGTTCTGGATTAAGAAGTGGACTGAATAGTAGCGAAGAAAATCACTTTTCCAGGTGCTGCTGGGCCATTCAGGAATACAGGGTCAAGGTTTATCAATTGCAGATTGTAGTCACAAAATGAGCAAAATTAATGTACATGATGCTATTAAGTGTTTCTTTTACATGGAAATTTTTCTTTACGTATTTTGCCTATTTATTTGGTTATGATATTTAACAGCACTTGCTGGCCCAGTAATAACTACTTTATTATTCTCTCTTGATCAATGTGAAAACCGGTAAGGGAGATATTTCACTTCCAGAGATGTACACAAATTTGTCCAGGAAACATTGTGATAATTAAATCTTTTTCCAGGAAACTCAAAGCAAGCCTAAAATTTGTTTTGACAGATGTCAGGCCCACACTTGTTTAGTGAAGCTAGGATACCTGCTGGTACTGAGATGTGGAAAATTACGCCTTGGCTTATTGTACACTTCTTAACCTTTCAGGAAGCAAATGGGACATAATATACAGTGGAGCTGCTAGGGAACACTTGTGTGACCGACTAACTCCTGGTTGTTCCTATCGCTTGCGTGTATACTGCATTGGAGAAGGAGGGCAGAGCACGGTAATATGAGCTAATGTTTTTTTAAATTATTATTAAATTAAACTTCTCCAGCATTAAGAGGACCTGCTCCAGCAGTTAGTAACAGATGCTGTCAGAGGGGTGGTTGTGCAGATGTGCCTAAGAAAATAACCAGAATAAGCCCTTCAAAAAGGTTCCAATATTGATGCACAATGTTTCGAGTTTCTGGCTGCATCTTAAAATAATAAATATGAACATTCTGTGCTTATACTGTATTTTACAGAAACAAACACTATGTGTCTTTCTTGTAAAATACAGTGATAGAATGACCTTTCTCAAGCCAGTAGAGTCCCAGCACAAGGCAGCAATGCAAGCTGCACATTTGCCATGCGATCAGTGTAGCACTCTTGTCTGAACAGCAGAGCCCACCTGGTAGGGAAGGTGGGAGCATTTCCTCAAGCTGGCAGGGTTGTACTCTGTCTTCTGCGCTATTTTTGTCAGCCACTATCAAGCTGTTCACACTGCCTTTATTTTCAGCATCCCCTAATCATTTGCCCACACTTCCTCACATATACATTTTACATACATACACACTTTCCCCTCACTTCTGTGGCCTTTTCAACCTCCAGCCTCAATATGTCGTGCTTTGTTCTTTGCCCCTCTCCCCAACACCAAGTCTAGAAAAGGCAGCGCTGACTGTGTCCGGATTTCCAGCAGGGCTTCCATGGAAGCTAGTCTCCTGTATCCCTGGTTCAAATTTTATACAGATTTTCCCTTGCTGTTTCACATTCAGGTGTCCTCCATTGCCATAGAAGTCTCCTGTGAAAGTAACTGTGTCCACAGCCAGAACAGATCTGGATTCCTCCACTGTTGGCTCAGCTCAGTGCTGCCCCTCCTGCTGCAGTTTAGTACCCTTGTTGTGCAGGGGAAGAGGGAATACAGTTTATTTGGCAGTCTCCTCATCCACATAAGACTCCAGAGATATATTCTGCTTTTTGTGTAAGATCTGGTCTCACTGCACCAGTACATTTCAGAGTAAATGAGAAGCAGCCCATCTTCCAGACCCTTTTACCTGAACATGTGTAGAAGGCAGTTGGGAAATGATGCTCTTCAGGATAGTTTCTGTGCTATATATCTTTGCCCTGCCAGCTTCATCTCCTACATATTATTGCACAGTTGGAAGTTTGTTAAGTCTTACTAAGTAATGAAAAAGTCAAAATAATATTTTTATCATTTCTAATTACCATTTTTGCCCATGTGTGTTTTTTAAAAGGTTTCTGCACAGAAAGAAGTGCGCAGCCCTTACTGTGCATGTAAACTGTAGTAGTTTGCTCACATGGGGAAAATAAAATGAGTTTACATTAACACATCGCGCTTCTGGTGTCCATGCTAGGTTTGTACAGGTGTATAACTGTTGTTTCTAATTCTACGTCTTGTATGTGTGGAAAAACACAAAAAGATTGTTTTGGAATATCTTGTGATCGCTTTAGTGTGTTTTATATGAATGTTCTAACTAATACACACCAGGTCACTTAAGTGACTTCACCAATTTGAGGCTGTGTTCAAGAAATGGAAGATCTGCCTCGAGTATTTGCTCTTATTTGTGAGATAGTTGGCAGAGCTTGTTAAATGGCTTTATCTTTTTTTTTCCTTTGCAGGCATCTGATTCTTTACTAGTGCAGACTCCAGCAGTGGTTCCTGGTCCGTGCCAGCCTCCCAGGCTACAGGGTAGACCAAGAGCACGGGAAATCCAGCTGCGCTGGGGTAATTGTAATATGACTGTTAGTGAGTGCAAGGGATCAAAATGTGTTAGCTGTTAAAATTAATCCTTTTTTTTTCTTTCTTATTTTTTAGGACCACCTCAGGTGGATGGCGGTTCACCCATTACCTGTTACGGCCTGGAAATGTTTCAGATGGAAAGTGAGGAGCACAGGGAGGTTTACCAAGGCGCAGATGTCGAATGCACAGTGAGCAGCCTGCTGCCCGGGAGGATATACAGCTTCAGGCTGCGCGCCGCCAACAAGGCCGGGGTGAGGAGGCCAAGGGAAATAAGTTCCAGACAATACAGCCACCATGCAGCATCTTGTCTTTTAAAAGAAGCATTTCTTGAAATAATTTTTATAATGAAATTTTCCTAATAAAGATTCAGTTGGTTCACATAGCTTGTTGCTGTGTGGGAGCAAATAGTTAAGCATCAACTTACAATATTTCTGGGCTTTTTAGATGAGAAGAGAATAAGGGTAGTCATATCTGAATAGTGATGATAATAATAATGAAATAATAATGAAATAATAATAATGAAAAATTTTGAAGTAAGATAAAAAAATACATGAAGCTTTGTAAAGTGTTTTCCCCTTAGTTTTGTAAATTTAGGCTTTCTAGAAAAAAATAATATTTTCTCACTTCTTCTAATCTTCGGTTTAACCTCTGAGTCCGTGTTTCTTAGGTATAATAATATATTCTCCTGCTGGAGTGTTAGATGCTTTTAGATTGACTTTTGCTATAGAGCAAGCTTTGTTTATGTTACCAAAGTCCTGATTTAACCTTTGACTCCCAACAAACCAGTCTACAGATGTAGTATTTTTTTAACTCTTTATTTTATTTAGATTAAGATAATCAGACAGTTGCAAATTGTTCTTCATCACTGTGGTATAGCCTTCATATATCTTTGAAAGAAGGATTTGGAGAGTACTTTCCTGTTTTGCCTTAGAGTTCAAAAGATCAGACTTATCAGATCAAATGCTGAAATAAATCCTTGATCTCCAATTGACAAAGACATGATTTGTAAGCAAGTAACACAAAGTTTCAGCCTATTACATGCTATGGCAAACTGTCATTTAAGACATACTAGTTTTGGTTTTAAAAGTTAATTACAGGACCTTTGAACTTCCTTTTTAATAGTTTGGACCTTACTCAGAAAAATGTGAAGTCACCACAGCACCTGGACCTCCTGATCAGTGCAGACCCCCTCAAGTGACGTGCAGATCTGCTGCCTGCGCCCAGGTGTCTTGGGAGGTGAGAAGGCAATGTCACCCTTAGCTCGCCACGCTTGGCTTTGAAATTAGTGCAAATTCAAAAGCTTAGCACTGTGTCTTAAGCAAAATTTTTAAATGTGCTTACCTTATTAGACTGTGGTTCATAGAGGTTCATAAACCATACCAATGTATGTGTGCTGTAACTCAGTAATGTGCAGATACTTGGGTTCTCTCTCTCTTTGTCTCTCTTTCTCTCTCTCTCTCTCTCTCTCTCTCTCTCTCTCGCTATCACTCTCTGTCTTCCTGTTTCTCTCTTTCTGTCTCTCTTTCTCTCTTAGTTTTCCCAGGATGCTACACTGTATTTCTGAGTGATGCATGTCCGTCTCCAAGTTTTTCTTTAATGTAATTGTGTTTCTTTACAGTAAATCCATCCACATAATACATTGGATTATTCTACATTTGCCGTTTTTTTTATAAGCTGATTCAATTTTATGTAATTATATCAGTAATAATGTCACAAAAGCCCAACAGACTTCCTAAAAAAACATAGTATTAAAGGAGGATTCTATCTGGAAATACTGTTTACATGCAACTTTTTAATTGCTTGAGGCCAAGTGAAGTGTCTGAATTATAAAATGACACAAAGAAGAGGTTAATACATTTTACCTGGCAGGAAGAGCTCGGTGCGTCATACTGGGGGTGTCAGAAGGTTCTCGTTAATTGTCTGAAAGGCAAACTCCTTTGCAGAAATCTCTTAGGATATTTTGCTAGGATTCATTTGATTAATTTGGATATCTGCTGCATGGAATCGCACGGTAATTAAGATAGGGTTGGACCTCTGGATGTCATTTAGCTCAACACCCTGTTCAAAGTAGGGCTGATTTCAAATTTAGATCAGGTTGCTGAGGTCTGTGTCCAGTTGAGTTCTGTTTATGTCCGGGGATGGAGGGTCCACGGCCTGTGTGAGCATGGTGTGCTCCAGAGAAAGGCACCGTTAATGTGGAAGATGGGGAACCGTGTAACCAGCGTGCTTCAAGTTTGTCAGCCGTGCACTTCAGACCCAGCCAGGGGAAACTTCCATGCAGTAAATCATCCTTTCCGAAAGGGCATCTCTTTCCCTTGACTTTTTAGTCTCATAAGCTAAATGCCCCAAGTTGGACAACCTCTGTGTTTAGCCAACTGCAATCACAGTGGCTTATTTTCTGTAGGGTAGCCAGCAACAGTATATACTGATTTTTAAACTATAGGTCACTCAAGGTGAATAATGCCTTATTTGATAGTATTGCTTCAGAAATCTGCAAAGAAAACAGAGGGTGGAATTCTTGGGGAATTTCTGCAGCCTTCTAACACACCAATATAAAAATTTTATCTCCGGTCTGTTGATTGATAGAAAAAAACAACAGAGATGTGGTGAGTGTGGTTGATTTCTAGCTATTGATTTAAGTTTTAACGATTCGTATCCATTTGGAAGGTTCCCCTTTGTAACGGAGCCGATGTCACGGAGTATCGGCTGGAGTGGGGCGGCGTGGAAGGATGCATGCAGCTTTCCTACTGTGGGCCTGGCCTCAGCTGGGAAGTGAAGGGACTGTCGCCTGCCACTATATACTACTGCAGGGTTCAGGTAAGGAGGTGGACTTGCTGTCGGTGAGATCTGAACGCAGGAATCGCGCCTGCCACAAAAACACAGGCTCTGCTTTGCTTTTGCAGGCGGTGAACGTTGCAGGCGCGGGGCCTTTCAGTGAAGTGGTGGCGTGCATGACCCCGGCCTCCGTTCCCGCAGTGGTGACTTGCCTTCGGGGACTGAGTGAGGACGAAGTGGAAAATCCACATTATTCTCCTTCCACATGCCTTGCTATAAGCTGGGAAAAACCTTGTGACCACGGGTCTGAAATCCTGGGCTACAGTGTCGACTTTGGAGATAAGCAGCCAATAACTGTTGGGAAGGTTCTGAGCTATTTCATAGATGGTTTGCAGCCAGATACAACGTACAGGTAGGCTGTGCAAAGGCTCCTGTCAGCCTCCTCTTCCTTCCACAGGGAAGATTCTGGTTTGTTTATTTGTTTGTTCTCTGCGTTCCTCTCAGAGAAGTACTGGGAAGTAACCATGGACCCAAGGGAAGCTTTGTAATCATGGTCTTCAAACTTAGATGAGTTGTGTTTCTTTATTTTCCGTACCTAAACGATTTATTTTGGGTTGTTGTTGTGGTAGATGTATTGTATCTCTCTTGTTCACGCGTGAATTTGCTAACTGAATTCAGATTACAGATTCAAATACACATTTTCATGGTTACTCCACAGAAAGATAACTTCAAATCTGTTTGACAGTTTAAAAATCCATCCAAGGAATGATCATATCAGCAGTCTTTATTGTATGGATGTCTGATCTAATCATAGTTCATCATACATTACATAGACATTTCTGCAGAAATACTGTCTATTCAGATGACACTGAGCAAAAGGAACATCAGTTTGAAAATTGATTGATCAGTTTGAAATCTCTTGAAATTTTTTCTTACCAAAAACATCCCTTATATCTGACATGAATACTACTAAAAAATATAAATGTAAAAATCATAACTGTGTATCTACACGCTCCACCTTCCTGTTACAAGGACAGGTCCTTTGTGTTGAAACTTAAAGGGAAATGTCAGTTCCACTAAAATCAAAATTTTAGATCATACTGATTTCAATATACCTAAGATAATCAGCTGAGTATGTATTTTCTGAATCTTTAATTTTAAAGATTTACTTTGCATCCTTTTTTAATTAGAAATCACATAAACCAACCTCTCTTTTCTGCTATAAGAAATTAATGTAAAGTATTGCTGTATTGGAAAAAATATATTTATTCATAAATCTGAGTATCTTCCTGTGTTTTGAAACCAGGCTTGTTGGCTATTTTAGAGATTAAATTATTGTGATTCCTTTTTTCTCCATTACCAAGATACTGTTTTGAACAACCAAACCTTAGCCTTTAATAAAGGGCTTAGATGCACTTTGCTAATCTGTAAAGTTGCCTTGAAAATTGCTGAGGTGTGCAAAGTAGTAGTTATTTTCTGCTTTTACATTTTAGAAATCAATTTCTTGACTACTTTTGCTGGCTCTTTTCCAAGCAGACCCAAGATGACTTGTGCTTGCAGTGATGTCAGTGTTTTAGGAGCACTGGCTGGACACCAGCCCTTTATTTACAGATGAATCAAGTCTGTTCTAAGAAGCCCTTAAAATTTTACTCTAGTCTTCCTTAAATTCGCCTGATCAAATGCCTAAGCTCCTGCCTAAGCATCACAAATTTCGACACAGGATCAGCACAGTGGAGTAGTCTTGAAGTAGCTGATGGAGCTTTTGCATCTTTGTCATGTCGTGAATGATGCAAATACACTAACATATTTTATTTTGAACAAGTCCAGCTGCTTAAGATGTGGCAAGGGCAGTGACATTGCTGCATGTTCCAGGCAGCCTGTCAGAGCACAGTATTAAGAAGCAGCTTCATCACTGAAAGCACCGTGTATCCATGTTTGGGGCCACATTCTTCTCAGTGGTGGCCAGTGACAGGACAAGGGGTAAAGCACAGGCAGTTCCATCTCCATGTGAGGAAGAGCTTCTTTCCTGTGAGGGTGGCAGAGCCCTGGAAGAGGCTGCCCAGAGAGGCTGTGCAGGCTCCTTCTCTGGAGATCTTCCCAACCCGCCTGGCTGCCACCCTGTGCCCCGTGCTCTGGGTGTCCCTGCTGGAGCAGGGGGTTGGACTGGATGATCTCTAGATCCCTTCCAACCTCAACCATTCTATGATTCTGTCTGATTACTCTTATTTTCCCCTGAATGTAAACGGTGGAAGAAACCCATTAGTTTTTAAACCGTCAAGTTAAGTTTTTTTTTTTTTTTTCTTCTTAAAATAACAGAATACGAATTCAAGCCCTCAACAGTCTCGGAGCGGGTCCTTTCAGCCCCACGATCAAACTGAAGACGAAGCCACTGCCTCCGGAGCCGCCTCGCCTGGAATGTGCTGCATCCAGCTCCCAGACGCTCAAGCTCAAGTGGGGAGAGGGGGCGGCACGAGCGCTGCCGGACGCCGTGCAGTATCACCTGCAGATGGGCGACAGGAGCGGAAGGTTGGCCTCGGGGGTCGCCTAAATCTGCCCTGGGCCGCTGCGGTCCAAGGCTGCAAAGATGATGTCGAAGGGCAAAATTCCTTGTGCTCTAAGTTTCAACAAATGCAGGGAATCTCTCTGCTGGCCAAGTAGAAGGGCAAGAGTGATTTGTGTTGGAAAAATACAGAATTACGAACTTCATGTATTTCTTATTTGCACTTCAAAATGAAGAGTTTTGTCAGGTGTACTAGCACACTTTCTCTTCTTTTGTTAGCTGTTTTGCCAATACTGAGTGTACTCAGTCCATGTGAACATTACGTATGCAATGGGAGAAGGGTGAATTCCTCCCTGCTTGCTGTCTTTATATGGAATTATTTCTAGTGGAAAATAAACTTTATTGAAGTTACTGTTTCAGAATGATCCCCTCCCTTATGTTAAATCAGGACAAGAGCAAGTACACAACAGCAAAACAGACATATATATTACTGTGCCTACCGTGTCTGAACCCTGAGTAGCTTTAGCTTCCCAATGGCACAAGGCAGATCTGCCGAGTGAAATTGTGCTGCTACAAGGAGGAAAAGAAATGAGACTCTTAACTGGCAAGATGTATGTTGCCATTACCAAAGACTAGGATTATTTTCAGGTACTGTCTGTTAAAACGTGACTGGAAATAGGTGGTGGTAAACCTGTAGGAAGAGTTAAACCTGTGTCCTTGGGCTGCCGAAGAGCAGCTGCTCCAGAAGAGCTCTCAGATGGGACTTCGTGTCCCCTACAGCTGTGACACAGACCTGAGCTTCAGCCAAGATGCCCTTGCTTGAGAAAAACCTGCAAGGGCAGTTGGATCCACAAGTGACTCAGGTGTAGGAAGGGAGAGCTGCAGAGGTTCAAGCAGGTGAAATCTAGTCCTACCTAGTTGTGAAAAGCTAAAGATGCAGGGGTAGAGAGGGCAAGAAAAAGTATGTGCTGCCTCTTACTGAGAGCTGCTTTCCTTTCCCCTTGTCTCATGCGCAGAAGGGTTTTGGAAAGAGCTTGGGGGTCACCTCGGCCACAAGACAATCTGCAGTCCTCTTGGCTGCTTTAAAAGAGATTTTATTCCAAAGCCCTGAGAAATCAAAACCCAGCCCTGAAAAATGAGCTCACTGTCTTACAGTGATACCAGACATGGTTTGACTTCAAAATAAGTACTTCTGAGTTCAGCGTTAGGTTTGGGGAAATTACGGGAATTTCAAACAAGGAAGTTTTCTGACTGCTTCAGAGCCCTTTTCTGTGTTTAATACAAGCCCTTCTTTCCATTTTCAGGTTCATATCGTTATACAGAGGACCGTGTCATACGTACAAAGTACAAAGGCTCAGTGAGTCAACATCGTACAAATTTTGTATTCAGGCATGTAACGAAGCCGGCGAAGGGCCCCTTTCTCAAGAATACATTTTCACAACTCCCAAATCTGTTCCAGCTGCCTTGAAAGGTGAAGGTTTCTCCTTTTGGGAGGGTGAGGGGAGGCTGCTGGCGGTGGCATTTTATTCCTGTGAGGCATTGAGGGTGCTAAGCGCTTTCCAGAGTGCAGGTGTAGGGCTTGTAGGGAAACACCTCTTTAATGCAGCACCTGAAACCTAACACGTTTGTCCCAAAAATGGCTGATCTGGGTTTTAAACGTTCCTTAGCATAAGAAGGTTTGTACATAGAAACGTTGCATTCCGGGAGAACGTGACCTCGTTAATTTGAGATGAGACTTTGCTAGCACATTTAGAATAATATTAAGCAGAACAGCTTTGTTGTTGTTTTTTCCCTTGCATATTGCCCATTTACAATCATCACATTCTCCTTGCTTTCTTTAGTTTAGTTTGGAGAAAATCTAGACTATATGAAAGCAGGGGAGTTATATGGGCTGTTAACTGTTGTCTTGGAAAAGGTGGTTAGGAGGAACACATTTGACTCTCAATCTTTTGTTTCTATGTTTGAGGCAAAAATAGTACTTAGAATGCAGGTTTTTTTACAGGTCATTAGAAAATAGCACTAACTAATACAGAAAACAGAGCTGTTGTTGCTTTTGTGTTTTACTTTTTTTTTTTTTCTCCTTCAGCACCAAGGATAGAGCGAATAAATGATCACAGTTGTGAAATCACGTGGGAGGTTTTGCAGCCCATGAAGGGTGATCCAGTCATCTACTGCCTTCAGGTCATGGTGGGGAAGGACTCAGAATTCAAGCAGGTATGAGATACTTAAGTCACTGGAGGTTCTTTTGAATCCTTTTGATAGTTCATTCACGTTAAAGATGGTTGTGTTCCAGTGTGTTCTTAATTGCCCCTGCCCACGCTTTGTTTCTAAACACTCGAAGGTAGTATCTTCTAAAACCATTTTCCCATAGAGTATGTTGAGGTTATTGTGGGTTATACTGACGTTTGCTAAATCCTGTGTTTATTGCTTAACACCTTCAATGGTGAGGCAAATGCCACAGCCTGCTGATAGGAGAAGACCTCTGCTTAGCAATGCAGAAATTCAGGTCAAAATCTGTTTCTAATATAGCTCAGTCATTATTTTTTGACTGGAGGACCGTGTCAGTAGTAGGGTGTGCTATATCCCCCCAGCTGGAAGAGTGTTGTAATTTCGAGTTTGGTAATCTAAAAGTGCAGTTTGAAAAACCAAATTACAAATTAGTCGACATTTAAAAGGGGATGTGCAGTGCCAATTTAGCTTCTCTGTAAACTCCTTGATAACTGACATGAAATTAGGCTTGTAAGTTCTGCTTCATGCTGTTAAGCAAGCAAGTTTCCTTCAGAAAGGAAGCACAATTAATTCTGAGGTACTATAATTTTATTATTGGTCAGGAAGTGTTGTCTCTGCTGTGGTAGATTATAGGCCTTAATATTTTCATGGATCGTTATTTCTTGTGTGGCACTGTGTGTATTATGTCCATCTGTTAATTTTTTGATGCAAGATGAATGGTAATCCAAAGGTTGGTATCTTGCCACGTGGATAGTCTTTATTGTAACTTCTATCATTGGGAGTGCAGCGCTAGGGTGCAGTCAGCGTTCCTGCAACGCGGAGCAAACTGGGATGAGTAAGTGCACTGCCATATGAGTGGGGCAAGCAAGCAGAGACACACATGGATATAAAACATACGAATGAAGTGCATTGATTCCTTATCACAGAAGGGTTGAGGGTGGAAGGGACCTCTGCAGGCCATCTAGTCCAACCCCCTGCACAAGCAGGGTCACCTCAAACACGCGGCACCTGATTGTGCCCGGGCAGATTTTGACTACCTCCATAGAAGGAGACTCCACATCCTCCCTGGGCAGCCTGTT
Source organism: Nothocercus julius (assembly GCA_013398735.1). NCBI lineage: Eukaryota > Metazoa > Chordata > Aves > Tinamiformes > Tinamidae > Nothocercus > Nothocercus julius. Next base: position 2,334,287 of record VZSV01000044.1, on the reverse strand, counting down.
CCAGTCCTCTGTTACCCTTGCAGCCAAGAAGTTCTTACTCAAATTCAGGCAGAGCTTCCTGTGCTTCAGTTTATGCCCATTAACCTCTTCTCCTATCGCTGGCCACCACAGAAAATAGTCTGGCCTCATCCTGTTGACACCTTTCCTTAAGGTATTTGTGTACACTGATTAGATACCCTCTCAGCCATCTCTTCTCCAAGCTAAACAGTCCCAGCTCTCGGCTTTTCCTCGTATCAGAGATGCTCCAGTCCCCGAGTCATCTCTGTAACCCTGTGTTGGACTCTCACCGGTAGCTCCATGTCTCTCCTGTGCCTCCTCCAAGAGGAGTGTGCATGTGTGTGCACGCTACAACAACTTGTCCTTTTTTCTGGTTAACCATACGTTTTCCCCATAGACAAAGCCATATGGACGGGCCCGTTTGTACATACAGCCTTTGTACTGAGTACATCGTTTTTCCTTCCCGGGCAGGTTTATAAGGGTCCCGAGTGGTCCTTCCGCTACACGGGCCTGCAGCTGAACTGTGAGTACCGTTTCCGCGCTTGTGCCATCCGTCAGTGCCAGGAGGCAGCGGCTCCGCAGGAGCTCGTGGGCCCCTACAGTGCCCCCGTGCTCTTCGTCTCGCAGAGGACGGAGCCGCCGGCGAGCGCCGCCAAGGACACTGCGCAGCCCCCACGGACACAGTGGTCGCAGAGCGACCAGGTGTGCGCTGCCGTCATCCTCGCACTTTTTGCCATCTTCTCCATCCTGATCGCTGTTATCATTCAGTACTTTGTCATAAAGTGAAGAAAACAGGTTTATTTTAGAACGCTGCCCATTGCATTTTACTTTCTCATAATCGAAAAATAATTCTGTTCTCTTGCTTTTACAAAAAAAAAAAAAAAAAAAACAACAGGCATTTAGCACCGGCATTGGGACTGTCGCAAACCTTTTCAGCCACTTCCAAAAAACGCTTACTGGTAGGTAGAGGCTGACACATGTTATTAAAATGCAAGCCACAGAAATACAATCTTTCCTTTAATATGCCTTCTTGCAGTACAACCTACACACGGGGCAAGCAGTGTTTGATTAAAAGGGTTTGACCAGTAAACGCACGCGGCAAAACGGCTTCCTGGCCCACACCTTCCAGAGTTACTTCCATAACAGGGAAGAATGAGTAGAACGCATTTAAAACATACACTAACAAACTTGTGCTGTATACAACATTAATCTGATGCTGTGAAAGCAATTTAGCGCTGTATTTCTACCTCCTCATTTGTCTTAATTATTTGGGAAGCAGGATTGTGATGAGAAATAGAAGGGGCTTTTCTCAGGCAGCAAATAAAAAACTGGATGGAAGAGCATGCACGAAAGAAGCTTCTTACCTGATAAATGTGGAGTTCTTCACTGCAAGTAGACGTTTTTGAAAGACTACAAGGGGATGGCACAAGTGGTGTATCTTGCCCCCAGGATTTGATGTTTACCCATAAAAATGCCTCTTTAACTTCTTATGACTATAGGAGGGAGAGCGTCTGAGAACTTTTTAGATTTATTATTTAAATTAAAAAAATCATTTCCGAATTGACCTTTGATTGGATGCGGTTTCTACAGATGTGTGTGCCCTCTGAGTTCGGCTAGTTGCAGATTTTCCTGAGATAAAATTTATCAATAATTTAAAATTACTGAATTTTTGCTGTTACTCCCAGCATTCATTTGCCATATCCACCTATCCACCAGAATCAAGCACTGCCTTTTTTTCCTTCTTTTTTTTTTTTTTTTCTTCCTCCTTTGGGGCACCAAATCGGAAGACGAAGTGTAGTAAATTTGCACCAGAGAACTTAAAGCTGCTTTTTTTTTCTTGAGATCCTAATGTTTAATGTAATGTCTCTTTGGATACTGTACCAAATTGTTGATTGCATGTAGTTAATGTTGCATTAGAGCACTTTGCAATTGCATAACTCATCAATGTTTTGTGAGCTTGCATTTGTGAGTTCTTGGATGACCAGACTGAATTTTATCAAGCATCCCATTGAACATCTTGCTAGATGTCAATGACTGCCAGTGACACAAAGCTTGTAGTGAAACTATCTTTAAAAAAGAAAAATTCTTGTCTCATCACACTTACGTTATTTGTTATACACTTTGTAATTAGCTCTTTTAATTTATTTGAGTTACGAGATAGTGGATCATTAATGACTCCTAGTTGTGTTGAGTTTAGCATTTTTAATGGTATTAAACACTTCTGTCAGTCTTAATAATAATAAAAAAAAGGAAACTCTGTCTTGTGCTTTGAAGATCTCTGAAGAATTTCTTATATTAGAACGGGCATGTATTGTAACTGTTTATACGTCCAATGATCTGTGCTGTAGAATAATGTTGCTGAGTTTTGTTTTAAAAAAGAAACGGAGAAGAACGTGGCCTCCAAGCGGCAAGAATGATCTGTCTTTAAAATGTACTGTATGTTTACACTTTATTTCAAATATGTCATTTTTATGTATAGGCTGATGTACCTTCCCCAGAATACCCTGATCGACAGGTGTTTTCTAAAACCTTCTTAAAAGTGCCATGTTTGGCAGTACAAATGAGGTTGCGTGTAATAGCCCAGAGATTTCGTACGGTTGAATGTCTAAAACGGTTCAGATTTGTTACTACAGTTAAAACTGCAGTGACTTATGTTTTTCATAGTAAAACTCAAATGAACTCCTATTTTTGATAGTCATTTAATAGTGTATTTGCCATTTGAGCCTCAGTGCGTATTACTGCATTGAAGACAGTTTTTAATGTAATCTTAATTTTACCTCATATACTGTACATTCCAAAAAAAAAAGAAAAAAGAAAAAAAAAAAAAACCTCTAAACTTTTTAAAATGTTAGAGAATACACTACCAAACATATCACTTTGCAAT
>VZSV01000044.1:2270148-2317966 GCA_013398735.1 Nothocercus julius | reverse complement strand
ACTAGAGGAAACGGCCACAAACTGAAACACCAAAAGTTCCACAGGAACTTAAGGAAAAGTTTCGTAACGGTGAGGGTGACAGAGCACCGGAACAGGCTGCCCAGAGAGGTTGTGGAGTCTCCTTCTCCGGAGAGCTTCAAAACCTTTTTGGACACAGTCCTGGGCCACATGCTGTAGGTGACCCTGTGTGTGCAGGGGGGTTGGACTAGATGATCTCTAGAGGTCCCTTCCAACCTTAAGCATTCTGTGATTCTATAATAAACAAAACCTAGACCAGGGAAGATGGGTGTTTGTGACAAATCCTGATTTGAAGTTTAACATAATACTTGGGACATAATACTTGGATGTTATCATGTACACCTAGAAATTGCAGGAAACAAATTGTTGCATAGAGGAAATGTAACAAAATGTTTATGATTCACATCCAAATTTGTATTGAGAAGCAGCACGCTCTGATTCTGGCTTGCTAACTGGGTGTTACTATAGCGTGTTGCACCCTGCTTGAGATTGTCAGGTCTTCAGCAGTCAGGCTCCTTCTATGAACAGCATGTCCTGAAATTATTTTTTTTTTATGTAAATTTGTGTTACATTTAACTGATGTGAGCATGGTAATACCCTTTTTTGTCAACATCACTTACAAGAAAAGCTAAACTGTTAACTGGTAAAACTGTTTGGCAATTAACATTTTAATTTATGTGCTTTATAAAGCTTTAAAAACTAAATGTTCAAAAGTATGTATTCTAACAATAGACTACATAGAATAAATACACAAGTAAGCTCAAGACTCCAGTATTACTTTTTGCTACGATTAGTGTTAATGAGTTTAAATTTAATAAGTTAATGAGCTGTGACATCTCTATAAACTTGATGCTAAAATAAATCAATAGTAGTGATACTTTTTTTTTTTTTTGTAGGTAAAGAAGAGTGGTCTTGTGGTTGTGAAAAACATGAAGATTGTTGGTCTTCATTGTTCCAGTGCAGACTTGCACGCTGGTCAGATTGCACTCATTAAACATGGATCAAGACTTAAAAACTGTGATCTTTATTTTTCCAGAAAACCGTGCTCAACCTGTTTAAAAATGATTGTAAACGGTAAGCAAATGACTGTAGTACAGTAGCGTTAAGTGTGGTGGTGTGAGAAAGCCAGTTTTCTTCTTAGATTGTTCCAGTTGTCAGTCCTGATCTCGAACTTGCATAACCTGCACTGGTGTCTTTCAGAAGGGTAAAAGCAGAACTGAATGTGCATTTCCAGCAGCTGGTGATCCAGAAAGTAGGATTTGCTACCAACACCTTATTTTTCAGTGTCACCAGTATTGCTAGGGAGCTTGTCTATTGAGTGGGATGCAGCGCTGGGGTTCTGATGTACAGATGGCAGTTTCCTAAGGCACCCTAAGCCTGATGACTAGGCCTGGGTTGCTAAGCTAAAGAACACCCTTTGAGCAGCACCCAAGGCCTTAATGGAGCAAAAACAAAGTTATGAGGCAGTGTGTTGAATATGAGGTTTATGTTACACTGTATTTGCACAATTGCTTTTGCTACATTCCCTTGTCTTACAGCTGGAGTGAACAGAATTTCTTACTGGCCTGCAGATCCCGAAATCAGCTTGCAGAATGAGGCATCCAATCCCATGACTACTGACGATGCAAAGCTCGATGCCAAAGCGGTGGAAAGATTGAAGTCAAACAGTCGTGCTCGTGTGTGTGTCTTGCTTCAGCCCTTAGTGTGCTATATGGTGCAGTTTGTTGAAGAGACTTCCACCAAATTTGATTTTGTTCAAAAAATAGCGAGATCTCAGCCTGGCTTTAATACTGACTTTTATACAGAATGTAGACAGGAAAAAATAAAAGAGTATGAAAGTTTATTCCTAATCTCAAATGAGGAAACACACAAGCAAATATTGAGGACGATAGGCCTGGAAAATCTGTGTGAAAATCCATATTTCAGCAACCTTAGACAAAACATGAAGGACCTTGTCTTGGTCTTGGCGACGGTGGCTGCCAGTGTCCCAGTGTTCGGGAGCTTTGGATTTTACTGCCGTGAGCCACAGGCAACAAATGAAACGTGTCATCGGGGTTTGCCTCAAGAAATTGCACGGCACTGCATGATTCAAGCCAGGCTACTCACCTACCGGACAGGTGAGTTGTTACAGGGTGAATGGAAGTGGGTGCTTCCATTCCTACATCTTTAAATCTGTAAAAGCACTTAAGTTTTCTAAGACAAAAATTGGTATATTTCATGAACTGTGCTGGCAAAGCTTGCCCTGCCAACACGTGTCATCTGTCTCAAACAAAACAATAGTATTTTAACTCTTAATGCTGTGCTGAGTCCTTTTTACTGATCCTTCACAAGATTTTTCTCTTGTGCTTAACATATTGGCACCTATTTGGTATTACATATATTCATTCAGAAAAGGGCAGTGGAATAACATTCCTCCAGGAGGATTATATACTGTCTTTTTGTTTGCAAAGATTTTAGAGATTTGACACACAGGCTTTCTTGTGTTCTTTGTTTTTGTTGTTGTTCGTTTGCTTGTGTTTTAATTAACTTTGCATTTTTGGATGAAGATGACTGTTTGTGCAGCAGTGCAGCAAGTTGGTAAGTCCTCCTGGAGGTGACTGTTCTGGGGGCTTAAAATCTGGTGGTGCTCCTTAGTGGCTACCAGATAAGTGGTATATATTTAAAGCTTTTGCATAAAGCTCTGATTCTTGCATAACTAATATTGTGTAGAGAGGCTAAAATGACCCAACTTCAATATTCATTCTTGGTGCAGCAAAATTCTGTTGCATCTGCGTTGTTCAGCCTGGACTCAGGACTGTGTTAGAACAGACTTCTACTCCACTTTAATCCTGGTACAAGGTCCTGCTCCTGTGTGAAATCAAAATAAAACAGCTGCTACACACAAATACTTTACATTAACATATGGGTGGCTGTCAGAGTGGGAGGTCATAATATATTTTCTGTGCTGATTTAATGGACGTAAATGAGAAATAAGTAAAAGGCAAATAAAGTTGTCAGCCCGTGGCAGGAGTAGACCCTCTGTGGGTAAGGGTATGTGGTAGTAATAGGAAGGGTGATGAGAAATGGTTAACTGAAACAAGTTTGTTTACAATATTCATTGCTGTGGAAGCCTGATTTTTCATTTATTTATTTATTTTCACCTTGATATGCTCCATTTTAACTAGTGAAGACTCATCAATAACTCCAGGGAGTATTTTGAAGTTGCATAAAAGACTTGCACATAGTGGAAAGACATAGGTCACATAGTGGAAAGGTTTTTTTTTGTTCTGGTGTTCCTGTGGTGGTGATAGGAAACAGCCCACAGAATTTGATTTTTAACATTTTGTCTCTGAGTTATGTATAAAATCATTTCTTTTTAGAAGTTGAGACGACAGAACTATGAACTTTGCAACTGACAGAGATTAATTTTAGTAGTAAATAGGAGGGGGTTTTTAAATCAGCTTTGCAGTCTCAAATGAGCTAAGCTCTTTGTGTACATTCTTGGCCCCCATTTTGTATCTGATATGTGCATTGATTATTTCTCAACATTTTCCAGGTCTTTGGCTGTCAGGCTGCACTCTTGCTTTTGCAGTGCACTCATGTGACATTGAAGCTCTTACCTTTCTGTGCTTTCATCCACAAAGTACCCAGAATGGTCCTCCTCTGATTTCATATACTAACGTGTAGGTGAAATACAAGTACCTTATGTGCTGCTTGCTTGCTCACTGCTAAACATCTTCTATTTCAGAGGACCATAAAACAGGAGTTGGAGCTATTATTTGGGCAGAAGGAAAATCTGTAAGTATGGAAAATGTTATCACTTCTTGTATGCACAGTTCGTGCAAGTGTATCCCCTTGGAATTTATTTTACTTTAACAAACGCACATGTGTATAAACTTAGCCACACAGGCAGTGCTATAGAAAACTTGAACTTCTCTTTATTTGCTAACTAAATTACTGGCTGTCAGTGTTACATTGTCAAGATGAAGGAGTAGTTTCAGTTTTTGCTGGTGTCTTTGTTGCAAAGTTTGGCTGCTGCTGTGGAAGGGACAGCATGTGTGTGCTCTGCGTAGCTCCTCTTTGCACGTGGATTTTGGAGAGGCAACAGGGCAATCACAGCCTGACAGTGCAGCTCAAAAGCCCAGCTTTCTTTTTTGTTCTGTGTTGCAGAAGGGCTTAACGACTAAATCCTCAAGACTTTCCGCTGTTGTTATCAATATGACTTGCTAAAAGAAAAGCCTCTAGACCCCAGTGCTTTGTATTGTTTGTGGTCCAGGCAGCCCCTGTGGGGATTTGTGGAAAAGTTTCACACAGACCTGCAGTTAGTTGAGTTCTCCTTTAATTGCTGTAGCTTAGGAAGAATTCCAAATGCTCAGGTGCTAAACAAAATGTGCAGTGTATGTTGAGCAACGCTTTGATTTAGTACACATTTTAAACATCTGCAGATGTGATGATCTTCTTGCATTGCAGAGAAGCTGTGATGGAACAGGGGCAATGTATTTCGTAGGCTGTGGTTACAATGCCTTTCCTGTTGGGTCCGAATACGCTGATTTTCCACACATGGACGATAAACAAAAGGATCGGGAGATCAGAAAGTTCAGATACATTATACATGCTGAGCAGAACGCCCTGACGTTCAGGTAATGGGTTTATTTTTTACCACAGAAGAGAATGAGTGCACAGAAATCCCATGGCAGCTGCACGATGTCACTGTGACAAGGTGTGGGCTGTGGTCGCAATCTTGTCCATGCCTGTGGTGCAGAGCTTGCATGTGGATAGACACAGTCAGCATGTCTGAGTGACCTTGCTGTAAAGGGTGTCTGGTGTCCTTGCAACACAAGCCTCAGCCTCTGCCAGGGCTGTGCTATAGCATGAAATACAGAGGTTTCTGATAGTTTAGGTTGGAGAGATGAGGGTGGGGGAGTTCCATCATGGACAGTAAAACCCCACCAGATGTCATCTTATACTTGTGCACCTGACTAAGAGTGAGCTGCTGCTGAGAGCAGAGGATAACAGCACTTCTTAGCTCGCTCCCATGAGATACCAAGTTGTCACCATTCAAACCTAACAAGACAGGACTTGGCAATTCCAATTCTGACTGCTCATAGGTGTCAAGAAATAAAGCCAGACGAGAGAAGCATGATATTCGTGACAAAATGTCCCTGCGATGAATGCGTACCTTTGATTAAAGGGGCTGGTATCAAGCAAATTTATGCAGGAGATGTGGATGCTGGAAAGAAGAAAGCAGACATATCCTACATGAAGTTTGATGAACTTGAGGGTGTAAGCAAATTTACGGTAAGTGCCTAAATTTACTTCTGTTTTAGACCTCAGGGCAGCAGGATGAGAGGGAAGAGCGGGCAAACGTGGGCAGCCAACACACTCACCATAGCAAACTGCAGCACTTTTTGGTTCAAGCAGACTTGTTTCTCTTTCTCAAGGGAATAAATGGGATATTCTCTCTCTATCCCAATTGTTTCTGTCTTCTAGAGCGAGTCAACTTTTTTCTTCTCTTACAGTGGCAACTAAATCCATTTCACACTAATGTCCTTGAATTCCATGATCCCACAACCAGAGAAAGTAAGTGTTTTCCATTAATGCATTTTATGATTGAAGTTAGTGACACTGAATTTTAATCAAACCTGAACTCCTCTGGATTTGATTAAAATTAGTTAGATTTTGCTGTGAAAACTTGTCAGAACTTTTCGAGTAGATGAACTAAGGATAAGCCCAAAACAATAAGTTTAACAAATGCTTGGCCCTTGCATTCACTACAAAATCTAGTAATCCTATTATCAAATATGTTGTTTTGCACATGGATCCTTCTAGGCTACTGTATCATGTTTTATATCATGATCTAAAAAGATTCTAAAGTACTTTGGAGTGTCATTGTTTTTCAGGGGAAATTGGTCTCTGCCAAGTCATTAAATGTTTTGTGGAAATTTCCACTGCTTCTCTTATGATGTAGATGCTATGCCAGAGATTTTCAATCACTTTTTTTTTTTTTTTTTTTTTGTTTCTGCTGTTTTGATGGCAGCTGAGGTCACACATGAGCCTTGACTTCCTGCACCCTGCAGCAAGGGAGCTGCCTCCTTTGGGTAGTGGAGGTCGAGTGTTATTGCCAAAGTGCTTCAGAAGGGACCCACTGTTGACATCCAGGGTCAGCCCTTGAAATGTTTCACAGCCAGTGGGAAAAATCATGGAAAAAAAAAGAAGCTAAATAATTTTCGTGACTCAAGCATAGAGATATTTTCCAGCAAAGATCTGGTTGTTACTCAAGGCCTTGAGTCCTTTCCTAGGAACACAGGAGAGACTGCGGGTGGGTTTTGCACCCCGTGAATTGCTGCACCCTACAAGCTGACTCCCACGTGCAGTGAACCAGATGAACAAAAGTCTTTTCTTTTCTTGGCTGCTTTCTTAGGAGTCCTGGAATTGCTCAGGGCACTGTTTATGAGCATTAATAATCCCTGCATAACATCAGCACTTGTTTGCCCATGTCTCTGCTAATGGTTTTCAGACCGAACTGGGGAAAGATTAGTCATGGGATGCTTTGTTTGACAGCCTCTGAAGGGCCTCGTTTTTCTAACGATGGTTTCTTCAAGAGAGTGCGGGTCCTTTTTCAATGCTGGACTCCAGTTTGGGCTACTCTTTTTCCTTAGCATATTCCCCTTGCTGTGGTGCTTTGCATCATCCTCAAAATGGGAATGAAGACAAGCACTGCCTTGCCCCAAGTATTTCTTCAGTAGGCCTGTGAGTATTCACACTGTGTTTAGTATTGTATTATTGTTACACCTTTTTTTTTTTTTCTTTTTTTCTCCCTCAGATGGGGTCCAGAAAACAAAATCACTAGATGACCAGCAACACCAAAACAAGAAGCTGTGTCTTGGCCACTATTGAATAATCAGCACTTCGGCACTCCCGCTCTGTACTTTTATAATGCAACCTGTTTGCACTTTCAAATAGGGAAGGGTTTTATTTATTGTTTGGAAAGTGGTTTTTAGAATAAGTTTATTTATGATGTCTGAAATGTTTTATAGAATTTTTAATTTAGAAGTTCCTGGTGGGGAAATGTTACCTGTGCTCTCTGTGGAAGGAACGGGGTGGCTAATCATTGTTAACGCATTTAAAAAAAAAAAAATCTTGAAAATTCACTGCCAGTAGGTCAGAATAATAGTAAAATGGTGTCTGTGAACTGAGGAAATGGATTTCTAAGCTCTGGGCTAGCAGAATAACTCCTAGTTCTTCAAGTACAGTGCTCAAGGGTCCCCAAAAGCGGAACAGTTTGGAAACCCTTGAGCGCTCTGCGCGTCCCCCCCAGTGAAGCCGGGCAGAGATCAGCTTTGCTTCCCTCCCCTCCTGGACTCGGGCCTAGGAGCATTTGGCTGTGGGGATCCCTGGTGCGCTGCATGGTCAGGGTGCTGCTTGTTCGGCTCCATCAGGGGCTGCAGGGTGCTCAGGGTGCTGCTGTTTCGTGATGAGGGGGGCCACATGTCACGGGAGCAGCCCACCCCTTTCCAGGCCCGGGTGTTTTGAGTAGCGACATGTGGAAGCTGGACAGAGTGTTTAGAAAAGGAGCTGAGGCTTGGCCCTCGTGGTGTTGCTAGTCCTGAGGGGGATATTGGGATAAGTGCCAGGGTTGTATCTCATCTTGAGAGGTCCCTCTCCCTATGCCCATTTTGAACTAGAGCAAAGCTGTGGTTAGACAGCCTGTAAAGGAGCTTTAATGTGGCATGCAGCCCCTTCCTGCCCAGCGTAGCAGCTGGCCATGCAATTTAAGGTCCCACCCGTGATGCTTGTACAGCGAGGAGCTGTGATTCCTCACGGCTCAGGGTGGAGCTTTGTGCCTCCGAACCTGCACGTCAGAGCCGCTCATCAGCGCTGCTCCCACCGCCTGCGCCGCCGCCGTGCGGCCGCGCAGGATGCAGACGCCTTCCTTTCGCAGCCCCACGTGGCGTGAGCGGGGGGGAAACAGGAGCCTCCAAGGGAAGCAGGGGGTGTCTGTTTGTTGTGGTACTCCTCAAAAAGGCTGGTTTTGCACAGTAGCTCGTGAAGGAATCCTGGAATAACTAGGAATAACTCTACACTTTTTTTTTTTTTTTTTTTAAAGCAGCTTTTCATCCAGATTTTACCCTGACATTTGGAATTGCATATAAGGCTGGAAGTTTAGCGGTCCCTTTTCTGTCACGCCATGTTTCTACAGATTCATCCTGAGGCTTGTGCGTTTCTGTAGGCTCCAGTTTTTGCGTCTTTGCTGCTTCCTGGCCTTCCAGGTGCTTTATCTTTGCCTGTAGGAGAGGTGTGAGGGGGCTTTGGCTCACGGTCCCCATGTGTGCGGCGTCACCCACGTGTCCGGAGAGCCGCGGAGGGCTCATTTTGCAAGTGCACTCCAGGATTTTGTGTCTTATGCAAAAAGAGAAATGTATTTAAAACAAAGAAATGAAAAGCTATATATTTTATATTTATATGTGTGTGATCGTGTGTGTGTGTGTGTGTGTGTGTATGACAATTCCCATAGGCGTTTTGGGTCTTTTCCATCCATGCCAGAACAACCACTTTAATTGCAGGTATTAACTACCGGCAGTTATTTGGCCTCTTGACTGCAAATTACAGAAGTTCTGTTAATCATCTGCCTTACAGCAAAACATGTTTTCTGCTAATAAATTAAGCTGACAGTGAGTATTAAAGTGCACTTTTTTTTCAAGTGCTCTGGGTTATTAGCGGGCAGAGTGCTCTGGAAGGCGCTCTGATCGTTGTGGACACGCACAGAGCGCTGCCTGGGACACGGGCAGCAGGGTGGGAAGCGCAGGGGCTCCCCAGAGCCAGGGGTTCAACACCTGACACGCACTGCAGCCTTTAAAATAGATCTGCATTTCAGCTCGGGATGCATCAAATGCCGGGGAAGCCGCCCGCGAGGTGAAGCTGCCCGCGAGTCTGAAGTTTGATTCTTTGTTTGGCCCTGAGCAGGGCAGAAGGTAGCAGGAAAGGGCAGTGCCGGGGCAGGGCTTGGCACTGCCCCCGGTGAGGAGGAGGAGGGGTTGAGGCGGCAGCGGGACCCTCGCTGGGGCACAGGGCGCTGCCTCAATCGCTGCAGCACCTGCTTAAATGGGGTTTGGGCCCAGAGCAGCCTTGTGAGGGAATGGAATTGCCAACAGAGAAAAACAGGGAGTTGAAAAAACCTGGGAGGGAGTCCCAGGGCTGGGACAAAAACAAAAACTACAGAAATATATATGGTTCCAAGAGCCCTGGCCCTCTACCCTGCCAAGTGTGGGTTTAGGTGCAGGGTGGGAGCACAGGGTGGGAGCACAGGGCGAGGGGCAGAGAGCAGGGCCTGAGCCGCACGCCCCCTCAGGCTGCCTGGGGCCCAGCCCAGGCTGCCTCCCACTTCTTTCTTCCTCCAGGATCTTCTTCCTCCTCCGCACCCGGGCAAGCCCTGGCCTGCAGTGCCCGCCTTCCCCAAGCTCATTTAAGAGACAAATTTAAGAATTCCTGGTGGGAGCAGTCGCTGAGACAGAAGCTGCGGAGCCTCGCACGCCACCACCGAGGAAGCCGAGAGGGCTGCCTGCCCTGCAGCGCCGAGCTGAGCACGGTCAGCTGGGAGCGGAGGGTGGGCACTGCTTAGTCCAGCATCAGCGTCGTCTGTGACAAGCTCACAGGTGTAACTGGATTTTAAGACCTCCTCACGTTCAGGGAGACGCACGTTTTTCACAAGTCACTTCACTGCTCTGCCCTCTGGGCAAATTGCTGCTTGCTCGGCCACAGAACCTGGCGCTGCCAGAGACAGGGTTAGTGCTGCCCAGGGCTTAAGGGTTGGCCAAAATCGTGAGAGGGGAAAAAAAAAAAAAGAGAGAGAGAGAGAGAGAGAGAGAGAGAGAGATGGAAGTCAAGAGTGGTCAGTAATCATGCCTTTAATAGCTTGTAAATATATATACTTTTTTTAATTCCAGGCAACTAAGATGTACATTTTTTTGTATATATCTGACATCTGAACATAAAGCAGGAGTCCACACACTGCTCCATTTCATCCCTTTTCTGAAGCACATAAATTAAAGCAGCAGTTGCCCTAGTATACAATGGTTTGACAAAGGAAAAAGTTGTCTTCTGTCTTACAGCTCCCTTTCACCTTTTTCCTCGAAGCAGGAGCACTAGTTTCAGCTGGGTAACTAAATGCCATGTAACACACAGGAGAACTTGAAACCTGGGCTTTTAAGAAAAAAATATCCAAGACATTTCCCTGCTCTCAGACTCCCTACCCAAGCATCAGACTGATTTCATTTCATTTCCTATGAGAAAACAAAAGGCCACCCCAAAAAGCTCTTCAGCCTCCCTGGGGAAACACACCTGGGAGCACAGGGCTTCAGCTCAAATACGACTATTTCTCCTCCTAAAACTTCATCGCAGAACCTGAATTCACATGCGAAGGAGCTGGGCTGACGGTAGGAGCCAAGGGTCCCTGGGAGCCAGGTAAGAGCATCCGCGCTCTGGCACGGGGCAGGGAGCAGCCGCATGGACCGAGGTCTCCAGCCGCTTCCCTAGCACAGGGCCTGCAGAAAACCTCTGCTCTAGGGGAAAAGACAACTTGAAGGTGAAAGAAGGCAAAAAATAGAATGAAAAATGTGACCTTTAGTGCTTTTTAATCTCCTGCTACTTTGACTGAAGTCCCTGGTCCATAAGTGCAGCCAACTCCAGAGCCGAGCGTGCTCTTTCACAGTCGAGGAAAGCTGAGGCGAAGGGAAAGGGGCTCGGTGCTCCCAGGGGCTGCTCTGGGCACTCCTTGGCACTTGGGCTTTGCCAATAAACTTAAGCAAAGAGGGTCATCCTCCTTGAGCACAAACGAAAACGCGCCAGGGCAGCTCCTACTACAGAGAGGTGCTAAACTGCCATAAATAGCCATGATTAGAAATCATATATTATTCTAGACACTTTTTTTTAGTTTTTGTGTAAACTCCCTCCCCCTACCCTCACCACCCAGGACCAAAGGCAACACAAAAGGCGGGCAGGCGCCGTGCCGCCCCCAGCGCCGCTGCTGCGTCAGGGACACGGGGGACCTCCACAGATGAGATCAATGCCAAGCGGGGAAGGGGACAGGGCAGCCTCACGCCGTCGGCTTTTTCAAGTCTCGGATTTGCTTTATCAAGTAGTTCTTCTCGTCAGTGAACTGCTCGTCATCCGTCCTCTCCTTCTGGAAGTTGCTCAGGAACTCGATGAGCTTGGGCTGGTTCTTCAGCAGGATCTCCACGATAGGCTGCGTTTTGTTCGGGCTGGCCACAAAAACCTAATGTGTTTTTTTTTTTTTTTAAATAGGAAAAAAAGTAAGATCAGCTGTAGGAGTAAGAACACTGCAGGAGGCTGCTGTGACAGACCTCGGCCCAAGGCAGGCAGGGGTAAGAGCTGCAGCAGCCCAAGGCCGAGGTGTGTCCGTCGGTGCCATCACGTCCCCTTATTTTTACTTTTTGAATAAGCTGCTGGGAGCTGCTATCAGCTCTCGGCTACGCACACACATCAGGCTTGCTGCACGGATGTCCCTTATCAGGAGAAGGGGAAGGTTGTGTCAGTGTTAGTATGGGTTCCGTACTAACCCAGCTCCAGCATTCAGACTCGACAGCTTTGTTTGGGGGCGGAAAAGCTGCAAGGGGCTCCGCTTCCCCCCACCAAATCCTCCGCCGCCGCTTCCCGGGGCACGTTCAGGGAAACACGAGGGCACAGCTGCCTGTCGAGGAACTGCCCACGTCTCATGCGCTTCAAACGGGTGCTCCAGGGAAGCCTGGAGCTTGACGAGCTGAACATCTTCCCCCAGCAAATACCAGGCCTCTTTCTTCAGAGGCGTCTCAAGCCTGACTTTGCAAACAGACTGAGACAGCTTTTCTTGCAAAAGCTACGGGTCTGCGAGCAGGACCGAGCGGTTCGAGGGGCAGACCCAGCAGAGAGCAGCCCTTCACACTGGCCACGCAGCTGGCCTGGCCCTAGCAAACTCTTAGCTTAAGAGAAGCCATCACAGCCTGTTTATCTCCCGGCTTGATTATTTACAGATTAAAATCTTCCCCTCGCAAACCTGTCAAACAAAGATAATCTCGGCTGCCAGTCTTGCTCAATGTCACCGGAGACTCGCAAAGCCAGAAGGTTACGGGACTGGAAAAATTCCCAAACCAAAATGGCATTCAGTGTTTTAATAAGAAAATGAAACACAGTCTGCAAGCGCCAAACTACGCAGCGCCACAGAGCCCACGAGCTGAGCCACCAGATACGCTAGTTTCTAAGAGGGTCCCACTCATCCAGAGCTCTGTGGTGCTGTAAAGAAAGGGGGAAATCCACAGGGACAGAAATTCTCAGAATGAGCTGGAACATTTGCACTAAAACTAAAAGTTTAATGTCACAGGGGAAAAAAAACAAAACAAAACAAAACAAAAAAAACACAACAACCCCACAGTTTCTGCTCTGGTTTGTTACGCAGGGCTGTGTGTTCTGGAGCACTTAATGCAGCCATGGGAGAGAGACCCAAACTAAGGAGAGAGCTCTATTAAAATTCCAACTCTAAGAACAGCTATTTCTGCACCCTCGGACTTGGTATTTTCAAAAGGACTGGAATAAAAAAATCAGCTCCATGTGAGCTGAATGAAATTGTTTGGACAACTTCAAAAACTGTCCCACAAGCCCTTAGGACTCTTCTGCTGCAAGGCAGAAGCTCCATTTTGCTCCGGCAAAAGGAAGAGCAGGCGCTGGAGGTGGGAGGAAGGCCAGGCCCCTTAGGGAAGATAGAAGGAGGCAGCGTAAGGGGGCCCTCCCTGTGTGCTCAGGTGCCCGGATGGGTCTCAGGGCTTGAAGAGCTGCTGCCCTTTTAACCACCCCTCCTTCCTGCAAGGCCCGAGGGGCTCTCTCTGTCACCCTGCGTCTTACAGCTCTGCATGGCCAACGGTGAGAAGCTGCCTCGGGGACCTCAGGAGCCATGTGGGGACATGGAGAAGCTGGAATTCGGTTATGTCCAGAACAAGCACTCTTCTATTTCATCTAACTGGTGAAACATCCAAGTCAGGTAATTTAAACCCAAATGCCCTGGCAGCTCAGACAGAGCAGCAAATATCCGCGTCCCAGCAGAACAACTTTGATTTCAAGTCCCTGCGATTAGGGGGGCTGTAATTTCACCTGGGGCTACCCAGGTATTTAGTAGGCACAGTTTAAAAATGCAGGTACAGGTTAAAATTGCTGAGGGATTTGAAGCTGAGGAGCAAATTCCCTCCCATTACTTTGGCACAGAGTTAGCACAGCTGACGGCACTCGGGCTCAGCACAACGGGCGTGGATGGGAAAGCCCAGCCAGGAGGTTGGCATGCGAGGGCCAGCTGTCAGCACCCGCGCTCCAGCTGGGAATGGGATACAGGGTATGGAAACAGGTGAAGAGAGGGAAGGAACGGGAAGGTGTAGTGGGAACAGTAGCAGGGAGTGACGGTTGCCTACAAGAATCATGTCCAATTATGGCAGATCTTCACAAATGCCTCTTCCAATGCTTGGCAGCAGCTGTTCCCAAGGACCAGGCCATGCCTACTGTGAATTCAGGAATAGAAGCCCATGTTTCATACATAAAAATCTGCCATTTATTTACAGAGTGGCTAAAGGAGCCCACTCCTCGGATCCCTGCCCTCCGAAGACGTCTCCAAGTGCTTGGATCCCGGCTGCTCTCATCCTGGGCCTGCAAGGCTCCTGATGAGGAGGAAGGGCAGGAGGTGCTCACGATTGTTTAGCTGATGATGGAGGAAGGCAGCGAGCAAATGGCTCCCCAGGCTGCTGCTTTTGGGGAGGGGGTTATTTTAACTCTCCTTGAAGCATTCTGGAGAGGAAAAGCTTCCTGCAGCAGCCGCACCTCCCCTAGGCCTCCTTAGCACAGACCCCAAAGGTTTTTTTTTCCACATCAGAAATGTCAAGAGCTACAAAACTCCACAAGGGACCTGGAATTGGAGGAGGGTGATGTACCTTTTTCGACAGGAGGACCTTTTGGCAAGAGCTGGTAGATTTTTTAACCATCTTCGTGACGGATTCAGTGCCTCCTGCTGCAAATCATTAACAACTCTATCTACAAGGATTGAACTGAATGTGTTCATTCCAGAAATCAAGTAAAGGAAAGGTAGAACAATTCCACTCTCCCTCCAACCTACAGAACTTTTCTAATAGGGGAAAAAGTATTTTTTTTCTCCTCATCAGCATTAAATATAACAGGAAAAGGGATATGGCTGCATCTGGTAACTGCTTTCAGCTGCATTAATGAACATCATTGCAACAAGACGGAAGGATTCAACTCATTACAGATTTACCAAATTTTTTAATAGATTTAAAAGCAAATTATGTCCCTGCTGCTGCACAGTGTTCACTTTTCCATTATCCTTCCACAGCATCACTGGGCAAAATGAAGGGAGGTACAGAAAAACCATGGATGGAAGTGTCTTCTAGCAAGACACACTCAAATATCTGAGGTGATCTGAAAACCCCTTTTCTAAGTGGAAGAGAAGTCTGCTGTCTCTGCAGCTCATCCCACTTACCTTGAACACGTGGAATGCTTCAAACTGAATGTTGGGGCTCTTGTCTCGCAGCAGGTTCATCATCAGCTTCAGATTCTCTGGCTTGCTGATGTATTTTGTCATGATGGCAAAGTTGTGCCGGTCCAGGATCAATTCACCCAACAGCTGTAGAGGCAAGTGCAAAAAAAACAAGGTTTTCACCCACCACTTTTTTTTTTCAGAATATTAACAAAAAGCATCAGCGTATTTTTATGTTAGCCCAAAGAGATTTCAATGTCACTACTTAAAACATATATTTATATATAGATATGTGTATATACACACACAGCTGGATTTGTTATCAGTTATGAGTTAATGCCTAGTAATGCTTGTCTTCCAAACACCACAGAGATGGGTACCACAAGGACCACATGCAACACTGTGAGCCAGCGAGGGCAGAAGCAAGAGCAGAGCAGCTGTTCCACAGATGCCCCTTCATTTCATTCAGATGTTACATTAATGGGCCTATTTGTTCCTGTCACATTAGACTCAGCAGCAGTCCCCAAATAGGGACTATCACATCACTCTTGAGTTCTTTCTTACCTATGCTAAGGACCCAAGTACAAAATTAAGGTCAGAAAAAAATAGAGGTGGTGCTTGTTCCTCAGAAATGGCCTGGTGCTTTGCTGAAGATTCATGACAAGACAAGGGGTAACAGGTACAAATTAAAACACAGGAAGTTCCACCTCCGTGTGAGGAAGAACTTCTTTCCTGTGAGGGTGCCAGAGCCTTGGAAGAGGCTGCCCAGAGAGGCTGTGCAGGCTCCTTCTCTGGAGATCTTCCCAACCCGCCTGGATGCCACCCTGTGCCCCGTGCTCTGGGTGTCCCTGCTGGAGCAGGGGGTTGGACTGGATGGTCTCTAGAGGTCCCTTCCAACCTTGACCATCCTATGATTCTGTGAAATAGAACTTGCAGCTAATTCATCGGAACAAGAGCACCAACAAGCACTTACTCCCTTTTCTTGCTGCAAGACCTGTGGCTGCTCTGTCCCAGTATCTTTTGATACTCTGCATAATACAGAATTCAACTTTATGGAGGGGAGTGCTGAGGAATTTCACTTTACCTTCAAAGATTGTCTCTTTGTCACGTAATTCTCAGAATGCAGGAGCTTTTCGTAATCCTCAAAGATCTAGAGCAGCAAAGAGAACACATTGCAGCCTCTTCAGATCCGTCCTTCCTTCGCCCCACTGCCCAGCACTGCAGGACCGGCCTGGCCTCCTTCCCTCTCCCTCACCCCTCCTTGCTTGTGGATGTGGCTCTGGACAAGGAGTTTTAAACCCCTCGGGACACCTGGGGCTTCCACCTGTGAGCTTCTTTTACAAGAGGATGACTCTGCTGCCAGCAGATTCACATGGTCCAGCACGCAATGCATTCGTGCTCAGACCATCTACCAAATGTGCAAAAAAAAACCCCACTGACATCCAAGAGTCACTTAAAAAATGCTAATTTCCACAATTTACACCTTTTTTTTTTTTAAAATTGTTACATAAATGCAGAGCAGGGACTGTTCCACCGCAGTGCTTCAGTGCTAATAGAGAAGATTAGCAGAGAGAGATGGTAATTTTGCTCCAGTTTAATTGCATTTATGACTCAGCAACAAAAAGCCTGATTTTGATTTTAGCTTCTTGCTAACTCTAATGAATTCTAACAGAAAAGATAGATAGTCTTTGGCCTTTTTCTCTTTTTCCTTTGGCAATGAAGTAAAGAATACTTCAGGTAAAACGAAAACATGACCTGAAGTCTAATTCCATTAACTATATCAGTACAATCTTAGTTGATTCCAATGGAATTTTTCTGACCTCTGTTTTCCTTAAAATAGATGTGGAAAAAAAAATCAAAATGAAAAATGCAACAGACCAACTGACTAATTGACTTAGAAAGGAAAAATGGATGTTCACGTCCCAGCCTCCTTGATCAGGTACATGAAGTCCTGGTCAGGTAGTAGAGCTAGTCCCTCTTCTTGTAACCTCTCTCCTCTGCCCCAAAGTTTTACAAAGCAAAAATGAAGCACAAAATTCTTTAAAGGAAGTAAAGACTTTTTTTCCCCCTGCCCCACTGTCTATGGAGATGCTAAATTTACAGCTTTCATTCACATATGGGGAAATATGTTGTGTACAGAGACAAGTAAGAATTGCTTTAAAATAATGAGTTCTCCTGAAAATTTGACAATGAGTTCTCCTTGAAAATTTGACAATGAGTTCTCCTTGAAAATTTGACATGTGCACAGCAGAGGCACCTTGATTTTCAAAGGCCAAATGAGGATTCCCCTTCAGTAAAAGCAATGTCTTTCATGGAGGATTGCAGCCCTGGCTGACAATTTTGTGTGGAACATGAAATCCTGCACTGCTAAAAGCATGCTCTTTCTGAGCAGAGATTATAAAAAGTAATTTACCATTTATACTTACTGTATCATAATTTTGTTCCAGGAAATCTGCTACCAGTAATTTGTGTCTTGTTAGCAAGTCCTGAAAAAGAACAGAGAAATACTACCTTTTCACTTGGTTCTCCCTTTTATTCTCAAGTGTGGTTTAACATTTTTTACTGGGTTATCTTTTACAAGGTATTTTCAAGATTTCACTAGAGAAAAAGAGTTTAAAAAACAACACTGCATCACGTTCAGTTGCTGTATGCTTCTTAGGACTTTAAGAAGAATTAAAGGGATGCTAGGGGAAATCAGGATAAATTATTCTAAGGCTCCTTCTTCATTTTCCTCTCTCCTCCTACCTTTTCTTATGGGTAAAACAACCCTTAATGGAGGGATCACATGTGGTCTGAGGATCAGAAGTGATCTATGCTCTACTCCACAACTGGAAGATTATAGTAAATTTGGTAAATTTAACCAAGTGCTATTGCTGATCTCCAATTCATGCAGCAAGGCAGTCTCAAACTCAGCTACTAGTGACAAACATTTATCTGTTTGAAGTCTAGAAGTGAGGGACCCATCTAAGTGGCCATTCAGGCTCCCTGCGTAGTCAACCCACGCCTAGAAAAGCATCTCCGATGGATGGGATGGATGAATCTCCCCTGCTCCTGTCCTTCTGCCCTGAGGTGGCCTCACTGCAACAGGCCAAACAAAAGCAGCCACTGGATCCAAAGCTAAATGAAAGCAGAACCTGCCCGTGCAGGGGCAGTGCTGGTGCTCAGCGATGGAGGTGCAAACGCTCCGCTCCAGAGGCGGCCAAGGCTCTTTGCTAGATGAACAGCTATAAACTGAAGTGGCCAGTTTGAGGCACTTCGCTTGAATTTTCATCTTACTGCTTTTTTTTAATACGTACACTGATCACAATAAATGACTGACGGAGGCCTTTTAAGGAGATATTTTTGTCAGTGAATCTGTTTCTGTCACTATTTCATCATCCTTCCTTTGGTTTCTTAGCCACCGTGAGAAGCAGAAGCCGATGAGTTGTTGAGCAGATGCACAGACATGTCCCCCCCAGCATCACAGCTAAACTAAATCCCTTGCATCCTCCAATTTTAATTTTTAATTAATAAGACGAAAGCAGAGTGCTATAAAATCCAGTGCATCCTGATTCTTTTTTTCTTAATATTGTTTTTTAATCTTGCAGCAACGCGACCGTCTCAGCTGAAAGGGCTGAGCGCACCCAACCTCACATGCTCTTCCGCAGAGCGCTCAGGAAGCAGGAACAACGTTGTTCAGCAGGGGGCACAAACGGAGAACAATCCCAGACGTGGCTTTCTGGGCAAGACCCAGGAGAGCACGCGGGGCAGCCTGTGCTGCTCCCGGTACCCTCCCCAGCCCTTTTCCCTCTGCATTTTCAGCTTTCCTCTCAGCTGTGCACCTGGCTGGGTTTAATTAAAGAAATCATCAAAAATTCGAGTGCTTCGCTATCATAAATAGCCTCAGGCTTCAACGCACGTTTGATTAAAGCCTCCTCCGGGGCTCAGACCGTGTGAGGCTCCCCGCTCGGAACCAGGCACCGACGCTACAAACCCAACACGGGGAAAATGGGACTGGCAACGTGAATGCAGGAATGTGGGCAGCGAGCAACCACGGCTCTCATTTTTATGGAATTAGAAATCAAGCTAGCTCCATCTTTCATGATTCGATTGCTTCCACATCACTTCTTGCTGTTCCAGTCGTTTGGAGCAAGGGCCAAGGAGCTGCGCTGAGATTAACTGTTGCTTTCCCAGAACCAGCAAAGAGCAGATGCTAAGAGGCAACCTCTAAAAACACAGGTTATCGATTTGCCCCAAGTGTTTAGAAGGTGCTTCCTGACATGTGCCTGAGGATGGAGAGGCCTCACAACTCCCCTCTTGCCAATATGCAGGCGGATGCGGAGTCCTATATTTAAACCCTACTATAAATACTCCTGGAGCACAGGGGACAGAAGTGCGTTCCACAGCTGAAGGTCCACGAACGACATCAGTTTTCTGCGGAGGGCTGCACGAGTCCCTGGTCCTCCCTGGAGACATAGAATTTAAACACATTCTTCTGTAGTCCCACGTGTGTCTTTTTACCTGGGCTGAACCTCTCGCTTGAACTCTCTTGAATTTTAGCTATTCCGGCAGCCCATCTAATCACGCTTCTAATTAGCTTTGAGGGGAAAGAACGAACACCCTGTTTCTATGGCAGCAAAGAACCAACTGATAGAAGGGGGAAAAAAGTTACATCTATATTTAGAAGACTCTCTCCCTGTGAAGAATTTTCTCCGATTATTTTTGCAGAAATAATCCACTTGTTCCTCTATATTAAGCCTACGAGCAGCAATGTCTGCTCAAGACTACATAAACAGATGGGTCAGCCAAAAATTAGAGGATTTTAAGGGTTAAATTTAAATGCTTCATTCTATTTACTGGTTGCTGTCAAAACAGGGAGTGGTTTTATTTTGGGGAGAAGGTGGGGAGGGAAGTGAGATGATGCATTATAGAATGCACAGGATGCATGATTAAATACAATTTTAAATAGCTGCAATAAAAAGCCTGGGGATGATGAGATGTAGGACACTAGCGAAACCTAAATCTGGATTAAAGATACTCTGCAGAGATGATCCCTGTTGTGAATGCTGGTTCAGCCAGATCAAGGATCAGTTACATGCCGAGCAATAAGCGAGCTGTCCAGTTCAAAGGCAACACAACATTTAGCAATAACTGCTGCAGAAATGGCATTTTTAACCAAACACCACGACACAGGCATCAAGTAATTTACCTTGAACGTAGCAAAGGCGTCAGAAGCGATATCAAAAGTTGACATTTCCACGTATTTGAAGAAGTCTCTGAACTGCTCTGAGAAGAGGATGATCTTGGCCAGCGGCTCATGCCGGACACACTCTCTGAGCATAATGCCGCAGCGCAGGGCGATCAGGGGGCTCTCGTACCTGCAGAACGAGGAGGAACAAACCCACCGACACAGAGGGACAAACGTCAGGGAGCCAGTTCTCTAGCAAAAGGAAAGCTGGTAGCAGGGGAAAGGCCTGTGCTGGAGCGAATGCCACTCACGGCGCCTCTCCAGCCTAGACCCAGCCTTCAGCTCCTCACGAAGAAGCAGGCACAGAGGGGACTGCCAGCACTTCCCGGTCCAAATGCATCACGTTGCAGCTGAATTGCTTCACCCTTTTGGATTTATGAGAAAGATAAGCCCATACAATCTAATATTCTTCCATTTCAAAGTTAATTCTGAGCTCCTCAGCTTATCATCTCATGGCCATCCCTTGGCTCCCACTCCTCTTCTAGAGAGAGTCACTCCAGAACATCCATGTTGCACAATGAAGGTAAGGGGAGCTGGTCCAGGCCTACACCCATTAACCAGATTAAGCTTTCTGTAGCTCTGAAGATCTTTCCTACAGTTTAGAGCTGCTCAATCCCTCCTCTGCAGAGACTAAGAGGTTGTTTTGAGGTATTAGTTCCTCAGGTTGCAATCCTGCTAGGGCACTGGCTCTGCAGTGCACAGGAGCCAGCACTCCCTGAGATCTTGGAAAGGAGGGCGAAGGAGTTCAGACAATCTTCTATTTCTATGAAGTCTTGATTTCTTTAAGGCCAAAGCTACTCCGAAACAGAGCTGCTACAAACAATTTTTTAAAAGCCCCCCAAACAAGAGAGAAATCTAACAACCAAGAGAGACTTAAAACGAACATATTTTAGCCATATTCAATCATGTGAAAGCAACCAAGTCCTAGGGGACAGAAAGCACCTCTGTTTCAGTAAGCTGGTTACACTATATCAGGACTGTGTATTATCACCCAGAGCTTATCGGCCTCATTTTTCCACGAGACAATTCATTTCTATCACTAGGCCAAAAAGCAAGACAAAATGCCATCTGTGCTCTGAGTGAGTGGGCCCTCACTGCCCCACCAACTTGCACTTTAAAAGAATGGTAGCGTTTTGGGAGCAGAGCAGAGCTGCATACTTCAACCTGGTGCCAACAAGAGCTGGCTTAATGCAAAATGAACTGCTGACTCCAGAAGAGCAAATGGAGCTTCCCACCCTTACGCACGTGCCCACACTCCTGCTTGTGCCATCTGGGGGCACGTGTGCAAACCTGAGCTTAAAACTCTTTGGATAATAGATATTCATTGATGTTTCCTGTTAAGATGTAACCCCTTCTGCTCCATTAATTGGAATAGTAATTGCCAAGCAAAGAGAGGCAGAGCTGCTCCTAGGAGTGCAGCCAGGAAAATATTTAATAGTCGGCCAAGGAATATTTTCATTGGAATACAAGCAAACTACATTGTTCCCAGCACAA
Organism: Nothocercus julius; assembly: GCA_013398735.1. Taxonomy (NCBI): domain Eukaryota; kingdom Metazoa; phylum Chordata; class Aves; order Tinamiformes; family Tinamidae; genus Nothocercus; species Nothocercus julius. Next base: position 2,296,727 of record VZSV01000044.1, on the reverse strand, counting down.
TAACTTTAAGAAACACAAGTATCAACAGAACCACTCTTAGCCAAGCGCTCCATTACCTAGGGCTGGGCTATGGGCTTGCTGCTCACACCAGCAAGGACAACTGGGTTGGCTCCTGCAACATGCCCAAAAGGGGGTTACAGGCTGCTCAGTGCCAAGGAAGCCACCAGGAAAGCAGGAATGGGAGAGATGGGCTTCCAAGTCACTTCAAATGAGCCATTACTGCTCTACAGCGAGGCACTTCTGCAGCAGGAACAAAATACAGGGTTTTCTTCTCCCTTCTGATGGGCTTCCAGCCTAAGGAAATCCCCAGGCATTGACTACGGGGCAACCAAGAAGGCAGAAATGGATCTGAAATATTTTAAAACATTCATTTTTGTGGAGTGTGAAAGAGGCAAAGCAGCCTGAGAGCAGAAACACGGCTCGGTGCAAGGGGAACCCACCGCGTGTGGCTGGTGCCGAAGGCTGCACGAGGTGAGGAGATCAGGAAGGGGGCCAGGAGGGCACCAAGCCCGGCAGACAGGAGCTCTTGACAAACAGCTGAGTTTTCATCTGATTTTACACTAACTTCACATAGGATCTTACATATTCACATGAGATCCTACACATTTATAGCTCACGAGAAACACTGCTCCAAGTGCCACAGACCCCTGAATCTGCTATAATCGCTGTACTAGAAAGGGAAAAAATATTTTCAATTACGGAGGGCCCGTATTATTTCTGGACTTACATCTCGGAATGCAACGGATTGATACCAGAGAAAAAAATGGGCCAAATAAATCAGGAACTGTATATGCCAAGCACTGTATTTATCTGAAATCCCACACATACACATAACCTGCACAAACACACAAAATGCAAAACTATGAAAGCAAGTCCCCACACAGCAGGAAAGTCAATTAGTCTAAGGAGGGAAAAAAAAAAAAAAAAAGCAATAAACCACGTGCTACATGTTTTTCTGAAGCTCAAAGTCTGGGAGGGAGTAGCCAAGAAATAAAATGAAACCTAAAAGGTGAAAACAATTACGGCAAACTGGCAGTGCCACCGGAGTACGAGGCAGGAAATACTGGGAGGGAGATGTGATTCAGGATCCTTCCCCCTCAACAGAGCTCACTTTATGCAGGGAAAAAGCAACCTTTTGTTGATACTGTTGGGAACTGCCTGTCAGGAGGCAGAGGAAATTCTGCATCCAACACAAGCCGGACAATGACAGCCCTTCACAATAGCCCCAGGCTCGCAGAGCCACAGCGGCTTTTTTTTTTTTTTCCCCTTCTTCCCCTCTCTGAATACCATCATACAAAAAAATCACTGAACAGTGACTCTGCTCTTATTTTTTTTTTTTTTTTTTAAACAAGGGAGCCAAATTCATTTTCCTTTCCTTCGTGTGCATTTTGTCTTCGTGTATTTCATTCAGCATCAAACAAGGCCGCAGCGCCGTCCATACAGAGTGGGGAGAGAGCCAAAAAGTCAAGAACAAGAAGCCAGAAGGCCAAACTAGTGCAGAAACATGAAGGTGTAAGGCAGGACACACCAGCTGTCTCCACAAAACCAGCAACTGCTGCCCCTTGGATAGAGCCAGTGCTTTGTGGCTCAGGTCACACATCATGGGATGCCGTGTCTGTCAGCAGCACATATGCAGAAGATAAAATCTTTACTATCATCTTAATATTATTTGTCTTTACAGATGCCAAAGAATATCTGGGACATGATCCAAAATACTTTATATAAAGCTGAGACATATGGGAGAGAGGCATACACAATGTTTCAAACAAAACTGAGTGAAAAAGTGTGCATATGGCGGGGGGAATCCAAAAAGCAAAGCCAGAAAAGAGAAGAAAATGATTGTATCTGTACATGGAATTGAAAACAGTTGTACAACTTCAACTGTGATAGACAGCATTATCATCACTGCCCTGAAATAAGAATTTTGAAGTACATTGAAGTGTGGATCTTTAATGAACAAATAAAAAAATAACAAGCTTACTGGCTTTCTTTCTGAGGAAGCTGGTGTACAGCAACACAAAGAGAGTCACCTTCAAGATTAAAGATGAATCACAGCTAATCACAATACTTTTAAGAGCAGGACATAGTGCAGAACAGGGACCTGCCCGGGTTCCTTGCCCCTCGGCCTGTGTGGGAAGCAGATCCAATCCTGTCACAGCCAAGTCTTGCCTCCATGTTCAACGACAGGCTCATAATTCCTCAAAACACTGATATAAATCAGTTCTTTCAATTACTTTTTCCTACTCAGCTGTGCGGGAATCCTGCCCATTTTGAAGCAAATAACTATTCTAGGAGGAAAAGCAACATGCTCTGGAAGTGCCTGTTTCTCTCCACTGACTCTACAAGGCGGCCAGGGTGTCTCCCATAGGTCTCCACTGAGGAGATGTGGAAGCTGCTTGAGAAAATTTTCACCCTTGGCTTTGTATTCCTATCATGCAAGTACCTTAGAGGGTGTTTAAGTGTCTTTCCAACTCAGGTTGTGGAACAAGTGGTAAAAGGGCAACTCTTAAGCATCAAGAGCAAGACATTAAAGAAAAAAAATCATTCTCTTAAGTACCATTACCCTAAAGATGCCTATAAGATTTTGAATGGCTGTTACTACCCTAATCATGCGTGGAGCACAACAGGCCATGTTGTTTCAGACTGTACAGCTGGTAAACACAGTCATTTTTACATCCTTTCTTTAATCCTAAGGAATCACATCTATATTGCCCCTACCTGGAAGAAAAATATATAAAACCACAGAGACAAAAAAAAGACGACCATAAAAAACTGAAAGGCTGATCAGAAAACAGCAGATTTCAAGAGCTGGAGAAGCAAACATTCTTGCTACAGGGAAGACACTTTGTGGCCAAGCAGAGAGGACAGAAACCTCAAGAATTTAAGGCCAATGCCTGCGCATTCCTGAATGCTGTTACAGCTGGTGTCCTCGCCCCACTGCAGCGTATCCTCCTCTTTGGCCAACTTACCTTGGGAACCACTGGCTTGCTGCTAAACACTTACTCCCTCAGAGGTTAAAGTGAGACAAAAGAAAGAAAGAAAAATGACTTAATTCTGAAAGAAACTGAGTTCGTTACTGGCATAATTTAAAGTTTAAATTCACATGTGGCTACAGGCATTTCGGAAGCCCGCCCCACAGACACAGCTATTCTTTTTGTGCATTCTTCCTTCTCTGTGTTTGACCCAAGCCTTTGGCTCCAGTTATTTACAAAGCCTGCTGTAACTCATGGCCACGACGCAGAGAGGCCTAAATGAAACTCAGCAGCAGCCCCCAACACTACAGAAGAGTTTAGGGCAAGCGCTGAAGTCCGTGTCACACGGTGAGCAGGCAAAAACAATCCGCACAGAATTAGTCCAACGTGAAGTATGGTGAAGAAATAAGGGCCAAACGAAATAATTCAGTCATTTAAGCACATAAAGTAACAAGCAAGTCAGGAAAGGAGAAACAAAATAAGAAAAACAGAACAAAGGCTGAAATCCCATCTATTTTTGTTAAACTCGAAGTGAAAATGTAGACCGCGTGCAATGCCAACATGTTCCAGGCAATGTTCTTTAATGGAAATGAAAGACAAACACAAGCACCTACCCTTTTAGGAGCATGAACAGGATATGTGGATGGGCACTAATATACTCCACAGTAGGGCTGCGTGTGCCAATTTGTCTTCTCAAGATGTTGTTAAATATCTGGGACACGTCCTTTTTACCCTGTTAAAGAAGCAAAATATATTCGCAACTGTAAAAGCATGAACAAATGATCATTTAGAATAATCTCTATTTAAAGGGGAAATTAAATTTAAATTGCACCAAGTCTGTCTCTCTCTTCTGGGCCCTCCACAGTCCCCCTACCTGACATGTGCTGTCTCTTCAAACCACAAAAAAGGCTTTCTCCTTTAGGTCGCTCTGAAGACCACTCATCCCCCCACACACACCCATTTGGGTATTTCCTTTGCCAAATAAAGACACGCACCCTCCTTATTCTGTTGAGCAACTCCCTCAATATCCCAGTAAGCAACAAGTAAGCACTAAAACACGTGCACAGTTGCTGCGTGCCCAGTGTGCGTTTGCAGGGTGCACTTGCCTCTAGAGCTTTCAAATTAAGCAGTTAAGCCAGTACCAGCTACAGCGAAGCATAGTCTAGCTTTACAAAGCTAAAGCCTTTCATCATTCTCATGTGATCAAAGCAAATCTGATCTTATTTTCAAAAAAAAAAAAAAAAAAAAAAAAAAAAAAAAGAAAAGGGGGGGGGGGGTTAAACTTGAAACTGACCCTAGCTCTATACATAGACTGATATGATCATGCATATTCTTTTTACCATAAAGAATAAAATCAGTATAACTGATCGAAGGGCCATGCCATATACATCATGTTCTACTTTAGTCACAACTGAGATGGGAAGGATCCTTAACTCTGTTCTCAGTTTCTCTTGTAGCCAGACCAACACACACCTGCAAAATCATGTTTTGCAGCAGCAAACTTCCCCACGCAGACAATTTTTTGGAAGGATCTTCCAAATTACGCTCTGTTCAGCTGCAGAGTTTGCTGATACCTCGTGTATTTTAAGTCCTCTTCCTCCTCTGGCCACAGGAGAGAGATTGATGCTGAGAAATGGCTGGAGGGGACAGACGGCTACACTAGTGACCAGTGACCAAGGTGCTGAGGAAACAGCAGGTCATGGTGCACAGGGCAGCCTAAAGCAAAAGGTTAGTTACAATCCGTCCGTGCTCATTGATCTGTCTTGAGAGGACAAACATTCCTTGGCTAAGAAACCCCCGGGCGTTTTAAGCCAAGGAGCAGATAGTTTCACACAGCGGGAAATTCCCTAGTTTCACCTCTACAAATCAATCACTGCTGAGAAGCACAAAATATTCTGCTTTCTTAGTCAGTCCAACCCAGCTGGCCTGGAGATTCAGGGACTAAGGGAATTAAATAAGAAGATCAAATCAGACCTGGCCAGTCCATCTGCAACATTTTTGACCCCTGGACATTCTCTTAATTAAGCCGCTTCTTTATACAAATGTCCCATCTTTACAACACCCGTAACGTATGTCTGGAATCTTGTGATCCCCAGTGGCTGCAGCAGTTACTCCAAAATGAAAAAAAAAAAAAAAAAATCCAAAAAATAGAGGAGTTGTTGAAAAGCAGAGAAAAAAATGGCCAAGATTTAAGTGATTTTCCTCAGTAAGCCAAAATTTTTATTACCCTTTAATATTAGGTGCTCTAAGGCATTATATCCAATAACAACATATTTTCTAGGAGGATAACTGTGTAAACCAAAGCTGTTGGTCTCTCTGGGTTCTTCTCTAGGGAACAGAGGCAGATAGGGAACGAAGGCAGACTTCCCTCAACATCAGACACCGACAACAACTGTTGGAATATTTTTGCAACGCTTCCCACTTGGACTCTGCACTTCAAGTTCACCTTATAATGAAATCCATATGATAACTGAAGCACAAGATAGAAGCGCTGTGTGCAGGGAAAGTACAACAGCTAGACAGGAGCTGAAAGGATGCCATCATTTCTGTAAAAAAAATAACTTGCAAGACATCTACACCGCAATGTAGCTCATATTTCATGACAAAGTGAGGGGATATTTTTAACATTTACCATCTCTTACTGGCTTAATGGCTTAGGAGCATGTAGGTTTGCATGCTGTAACACATCTTTGTAAACTTAACTATTTCTGTAGACCTGCTTTGCTAATGACCTCTTCAAAGTTCACCAATAAATTTCACATTTTGTATTTCCCCCACTTCAGTCTCATCCAGGTAGAGGGCCTCTGCTCAAACCCAACTTCTTTTTTGTTTCCTATAGATATGTGACAGAGACACGGAAGGACACAAGAGCCTTCCCTATCCACACTCACATCCCCCAGCCAAGTGTATTGGCAGATGAAACAGGGCTTGAGCTCAAGCATCTGTTTTTTTCTCCTCAGTGGTTGTATTAATTTGTCTCTTTCCAAGCCACCAAGTTTCATAAGTATTTGACATAAGTACTACTGAGCAAAACTGGGTTCAAAGTAGCCACCAGGTGCAGTAATTTTTTGAAGAGTAGGAGGTAGGAGAAAAGGAGCCAAGCCAGGACAAAAAGCAGGTAAATAAATAAATATCAGTTCCTTCAGAAAGCAGCTTTTGCCATGTTTTCAAATTTTGCTTTCTACCATTACATACTGCTCACAAAAAAGCCTTGCATGTTAAAAGGTGATGAAATTGCTTAGTCAACAAGGACACCTAAATGACATTTATGAACAATAAATTAATATAATGAACACAAGCAGAAAACTTGATAAACAAAAAAAATGGAAATATGAAGACAGCAACATCTGCTCTTACTAGCCTGTTTTCCAAAGACATTTCATTTTATCAATTCCAAAAAGTGTCTGCAAAAGTTAGAAGTTAGCTAAATGATTGAAAGGCTTTATCATGAAAAAAAGTCTATTTTGTAATAAAAGTTATTAGAGTCAAAAGTGTTACTACTTATTACGTTTCTATGAGCTATGCTGTTAGAACCATGTTTACATTACGTTGCTCAATTTCTGTTATTTGCATAACAGTTCTAATAACATGCTTGGTATTTCACTCAGAGTTTGCATTTGAAGACTGTGGGTTTGATAGATGGGTACAAAATGATTGAAAAAAAAGCAATATAGACTGTCAGACAACTTAAAAAAATAAAAATAATTTAAAAACCAGAAATTTCTCTGCTAGGGAACACTTTGTTAACAATTGCTTCTCTTCTTCTCTTCCTCCCTCTCCTTCCCTCCCCACTTTAAAAAATTTAAATTACTGGATTCTTATTTTGCATTAAGATATCTAACAGTTGCAGCGGGGAGCAGGGAGATAGCAAATTAAAGGCTCTGAAGAAATTCCATAATTTTAAAAAAATAATTTTTTTTTGATTGGATGAAATTCCATCATTAAAAACAAAAACACCACCAAAAACATTTTTGAAATCAAGACCTGAAGAAGAAAATGGAAAGGTTGTCACCTGGGAAAACCCAAGTGACAACTTCCAGAAATTAATTTTTAAGATTTATTGGTCCCTTGAACGCCAGAGTTCAGGGTGCGGCCCCAAACCAAACAGAACCGCCCATCACTCCTTCCTTTGATTCCGTTTCCAAGTGGAAAGAGCAGCAGAGCAACAGCCGGTGCCTCTCACCAGGGGAGAGGCCTTTGCGAGGAGGCAGCTCCCCCGGGAAGGCTCCAGCCTCCTTACGCCACCGCTCCGGGAAGCGGATTTTCTAACTTCCGCGGCTGCCCTGCCCTGCCCTGCCCGACAGGCACTGTCCTCCTGGCTCTGCAGCTGGGAATTTCTGACACTCAGAGGCCCTCGGGGCTCTGGCCGCTTTGCCAGAACAGGGAGTTTGGCAATAATGTATTAAATGAGCAAAGGTAATTGAAATAATAGATTAAGATTTGAGGAGGAGCTTCTCTCCTGTGAGGGTACCAGAGCCCTGGCAGAGGCTGCCCAGAGAGGCTGTGCAGGCTCCTTCTCTGGAGATCTTCCCAACCCGCCTGGCTGCCACCCTGTGCCCCGTGCTCTGGGTGTCCCTGCTGGGAGCAGGGGGGTTGGACTGGATGGTCTCTAGAGGTCCCTTCCAACCTCAACCATCCGGTGATTCTGTGAATTTCCCTGGTTCCCTACGAGCAGTCCCTGGAGAAAGCAGCCCAGCTGACCTCAGGCTGCAGGAACAACTGCAGCATCCCATAAAATGACCAAGTTTCTTCCCAGTTTCCACCAGTTAAAGGTCAGCTGAAAGGGTTTATATTCATCTTAAATGTCAGGCATCTTTTCTACTGTAACTTCACCATATTCATTTGCAAGTCCAGTTCTTTTAATTCTGCTAAGTTCTTGGCTTTAACAACAAAATTGTCAGTGATTTCTATAGCCAAACTAAATAAATTTTTATTCATACCATGTTTTCAAGATTGGCAAAAAAGTTATACTCCTTCCGTCTTTTATGCAAAAAATCAGATGGGGGTAATCCAACTTACCTTGACATTTCCCATCAGTTTCACAGAAGAGAAACCAGAGTTTTTGAACACCTTTTTCAATTCCTTTCTCCTCAACTAAATCATTCCAATCTTTCAGTCTTTTTTCCTTCCCCCATATGAGATTTTTCCCAGCTTCTAATCATTTTCATTCCATGTCTCTGAGCCCCTTCTAAATCAACCACAATCTTTCAGAGAAGGTGGCTGCCACTACCTGCACTATCCCACAGTAAGAGGTTAATCACTGCAGCCCACAAAATCATAAACAATATTTGCAGCACCTTGATTTGGTTCACATAGCAATTTGTTTTTTTTAATTAACCAAGAAAGTTAATGGGATGCAGTACAGAAGCACATCTGCCAGTCTACTGGATCCATCTACAACAGCCACTTTCTTCAGCATGTGAAGAACAGTGAGACTGCAGGTTTTGGAAGGGATTAAAACTGTTTCCTTTAGGCTTCAGAAAAATACAACTACACTTACTGGCAACATTGGGACCGAGGAGATGAAAGGTTTATGCACGTTGACCTACCTCAAAATCTATCAGCTGCAAGTTGGCAATAAGCGTCACCAGAAGGCCACTGTTGTACAGTTCCTGCGCCAGCTGAGCCACGATTTCTGTGGGTGGCTCCTTGTCTGTGGTACCACACAGAATTTCCTTCATGGCTTGCAGGGATTTCGACACTTCCTCTGATGCCTGTGGACCAATACATAACGTGCTGGGATTTATTTTTTTTGAACAAGGTTGTATTTATTTTCAAGGACAAGCAATTCAAAACCAAAGCTTCTAACTCTACCTATGACAACTGTATCTATTATTGAACGGTCTCATATTTCCCGGGAGTCCCAGAGGCTGGAGCATTCACAGTGGATGCAGCAGGACCTACACAAGCACAGAGTTGTGCTCAGCTGTGGGCAGTCCCTCAGGGAGCCACCACGGCCACCAAGCAGAGCCAGAAGGGCACTTTCCCAGCTGTGCTCCTTTGGGAGACAAGCCCCACATGGGGATACTGGGCAGGCAGAGCCCAGCTGCCAGTGGTGGAGGCCACAGGACCTCCGCATCCCGCCTGTGGGTGGATTATCCTGACTTCCTTACGGATAACCCCAAAACATCCCAGTAACCGGGCCACCCGGCATTGCCTCTACTTGTTCCACCCGTGCTCTGAGCCAGCATCTTCTGCAAGGACTTTCTCTACCAACTTCCCAGGCGCTGAAGCTTCAGGCTGGGAAATTATTGAACAAACTAACGTGCTTTCAGTAAAACCCAACAGCTGCCACCAAACAAGCTAAAATAAGTCTTTCATCTTCTACTCCCACCTAATTTAATTTAATCCAATGCAATGTTTTAGGCGCCTAACCTAGAATACAGATCAGGAATTGCCTTATGAAAGCTTACAATAGAAAAATAAAAGAGAAATGTGTATAAACAGGTAGTAGCTTAGTGTTTGTGGCAGTCAGCAGACTTAGATTTGAATTATAATGTCCCACTTCCAAAGGGAAACAACCACGGGCTACAGCGAGGTAGCTCTGTCTCACTCTCTCCTCCTAGGCTGGTTCCATTTTATCTAAATATATGTAGATATTGTTCCATATTACATAAATAATAATAAATATTTATAAATAATAAATAATAATTATATAATGCTCCTTGGCGCAAGGGCTTAAATATTTCTTGTTTGTGTAAAATCCTAAGTGCTCTAACATTGGGCTATGAGGGCATGGTGCTCTCTGCATCAGGGTATATTAAACACAGGCACGACCTGCAGCTCATGCATATATAGAGTTGGCTGGGCTTTCTTTGGTGGAGAGTGGGAAGAAAGTAAAGGAAGAGTTTTGAAAGCAAAGCTGAGAATGACAGGAAATTCCTAGGCAAGGTGATGAAAGCTTCTGAAGAAAGGACAGCATTTCCTATCTATAGTGCAAACATTTGCTTGAATGAGTGCTTGGTTAGCTCAGCGGGAAAAATAAAAGAGAGCAAAAATAAAAGCAGCCCAGCAAGACGCACACAGAACACTCAAGAGTCATCTGCAGGAAGCTAACTATGCATTAGTAGTTGCCCAAACCCAGATCAGTAACTTCACCATCTCTCACACAAAATGAAAGGAAAAAAAGAGCTATATCATCACCTTGATCTACACAAAGTTACCCCACAGCCTTCAGGACAGACATCTCTAGATTGGTGTTGATCTCCCAATGTTTTTATAATAACTCCTGTATTTTACTCACATTAATATAAACCTAGAAAAAGCCACTTTCACATTACATCTACCTGGGAGATTCAAGCACTCATTTTGCACATATATGTAAAGTGTATAAAGTTATAATTTCCCCCAATCTGTTGGTACCTGTTTTGCTGTTTTATGCTGGTTTACATAAGGCCAACATGAGCGACATGTAAATTAATATGATTATATGATTACTTCAAATAGAGTAAAAGTCTTTTTATTCCTTCATGTATCTCAATAAAAGAGCCTTATTTTTAACCCCAAATGCTAGTGGTATGTCACTAGAGCTATCCCACAGAGCACAGATGGAATTAACAAAACGGGTGACACCTTGGGAACCAGATATCTAAATCTTTATAGGAACTGTGCAATTACTTGCATAGCCAAGGAAAAACCCATACATTTTTGGCTTTTCACCCATTCTGCCTTGAAAAGTGTGAAAATTTCTGTCATCAAAGACAAATTTTTAAAAAAGATACCCTTATTTTCCGATTAAATATAAGTAGTCCTTTCTGATACGTAGATGTCAACAAGCCTAAAGTTTAGGTTTAATTCTTGGAAAGGAGGCCAAAACATATACTGCTGCAGGAGGAAAAAACATCAGTTTGTCATCTCGTCCATTCCTTTTCTTTGCCTCTTGTGCACACAATCTAAACTTCATGTTTAACTTACTCCTGCCTAATGTTCTCTGGGATAGTCTGTGATCCATCTTTCAACCCTCCACCAAAAGTGATTCCTGTTGACATTTAAGAGTCTCTCTTCTATCCCTATCCCACAATCTATCTGTGCATAAATTATAATCCCAAACACAGATTCTTGAATTAACAACCACCTCTAGCCCCCACTTTGACATAATTCCTGTTTAATATTTCTACAAATTTAGAGTAATACCCCCCAAAAAGTACCTAATCACCATTTCTGGGATGGAAACTTGCTCAGAACTCAGAGGATGAATGCATCCCATCTCAAAACAAACAGAAAAGCAAGTACATTCCCTAAGGCACCTGGAAAATAAGAGACAACAGAAAGGTGCCTCTAGAACAACTTCTCCTAAGAAGCCAGGCAGCTCCTGATCGTAGGAAAGAAAAAGTGCAGCAACTGTCACTTCACTAACAGTTATGGAGCAAAAGAAAAGGTCACAGGAAACATCTAAGCGCTTTAGCCGTTTCCCTCATTCTTCCACGCAAGCACAGCCTTCTTTCTGATTTACTAGGCTGTGCCCCTCTAGGTATATTGCATCAGGATCGAATTTATTCCATTATATTTTGGAGGAGTCTGTTAGAGGAAGAAAAGAGGGGAGGAGGGATTACTGATCTCCACAGAATCCTAAACACAACAGTTCACATCATGTACAACCACCACAAGTGGAGTATGTGGAACTTCTGACAATTAAAGCCACAGAAAGAGTGAACAAGAAAACAAAATGCGAGCTGATTCCCAGCATCAACCGCGCTGAAACTGAGTGTGGGTACACGGGCACGTCCCGAGTGGGCTACAAGCTCCATGTCTAAGAGCTACGTAGAGAAAGACAGAAAGCACTGGAGAAAACTCTACTGATCCACCCAGGTAAGTAATCTGACAGTAATTTGCCCCCAGAGCCACCACAGTTGGCAGTGACAGGCAGCCCACAGCAAGTCTGTGCATTCATTTGGGCGTATCGCACTGTGTGTAAATGTTGAAATCTAACAATTTCTGAGTTAGTTTACTCCCCTTATGGGCTATCGAGTCAGCTTCTGAGCTGGAGCACAGAGAGAGCAGATAAGCTCAGATAACTTCTTTATGCTACAGACACGTTCAGCCTCCCCTGCTGCTGAAGTAGGGGTTTTGTCTGCGTTCACATGTCTTTCCATGCTTTGCAGCAAGTCCAGCAGTTGGTTAGACACTGCAACCTGAAGATACTCAATCCCAAGCCTGGTTCCCTCACAGATCTCAACATCACTGACTTAACAGGATCACAGCAGAAAGAAGCTTTAGATCACCATGGTGTGTGAGGAAGTTCAGCACCTCAGGGAGTATTATCAGATGTTAAATTCACACGCATTTGGATCAAGTCATTGCTTCTCTATAGCAGGAGGCCGTTTCTGTTGTGTCCACCGCCAGGCCCCTGGCACCCAGGCAACTCTAGGACTTTTTAGGCGCTAGGGCAGCATGTGCTGTAGGAAAAGGTCACTTAAGCCGCAAGCAATGCAAGACAGGAAATTGCACCTCTTAGTATTTAAAAATACTTTGTGCTTGAGGGCTTTGTAATTCTCTGAGATTTGAAAATGTGTGTTATTCCTCTGATCTCATGTCCCCTTTCCTTTTTGGCACTAAACGTGGCCGAAAAGGCTCGCGGCCATGTGATCCCAGCTCTTCTGCAAGGGGCAAAGGTGTTTTACAAGCTGCCTCCTCCATTTCTCCTGGCTATATGAAGAATTTCTTCCCAGAAAGACCTCAACATTTTTCTCTCCTATCTGCAGCCTAATACAAATTAGAAGAACAGACAATTAGGTTGCAAAGGTCCAGTCTACATTACAAAGTAGCTTATGCTACTCTGCCTGTATTGAAATATTTCAGTATTCCTCTGTTATAAAACATCTTGATCTTTTTTACCCCATTAGATTAAAATTTAACTTGCTTTGCCAGGGAAACAATTTTAGTTTTAGCCTTTTTATTTTTTTTAAACTGATCTCTACAGGAGGGCTGAAGTGCATAACAATATTCCTGGGTTAACAGTTTATCAGGCTTGGAAAAAAACATAGCATTATTAAAGAATGCAGCCTAAACTATTACATTTTTCTCTATATTCCAATTACACAAGACAGTTTAATAATACATATCTTTTATATTAAGGGATTACAAAGTGATCCTACGGGTCTTAATTTTTTTTTTGTTCTTGTAAAACATCCCATTTTCCTACAGTGAGATTGTAAAGGGTAACCTCCAAGGCTGAAACAGAGGACTAATCTGTTGCTCATGCAGAAGGCTTAATTTTCATTTCCATAGTTACATGATTTTTTTTTCCATACTCAAAGGCCAAGCTGCCTTTCCTGCAATAGTGCCTGTGTGTGTTATAGCAAAATACACAAAGCAGATATTTTGTTTCGGAAATAGAAGCTTTGTACAAACAGGTTTTGAAAAGTCCCATAGGATATCACAGAGATGCTTTAACAAGAGGCCCTAAATTTAGCAGTTTTACTTAAATTTCTAGCTATATGGCCTAATACCTCTCAGCCTCTGCCTGTAACTTGTATTCTACCCTTCTCCTTAGCCACAATCTAAAAAAACCCAACCAAACAAAAAAAAAAAAAAAACCCACTTATATCAATTTCACACTTAAAAGTGCCATATTACATTGCTTTGACCAAGACATATTTGGCTTATTAAAGACGGAGACAAGTGGATCTCCTGCTATGCAGTGCAGAATTAGCCCTTCTTGTTACTCCTCTTCAGGGCAGATTAGGAAAACCAGGAAGGGAAAAGTGTCAGGCCTGACATAACCAACAGCCACGGGCTCCAATGCCTGAAGTTCGACTACCAGAATTTTCCAGGCATTATCTCCATTTCACCTCTGTTTTGGAGATGGTCAGCTAGCTCACACACGTACACATGTTACAGGTGAGAATGGCTTATTCTTACCTTTATACTCAGGGACTTAATGTGACATGTATGATCACCCTAACAGCGAGAAAAAGAATCGCATGAAACTTTGCCATTTTTTCAAACTTGGATATTAAATATACATAACACAAATACTGGGCTCTGATATTTGTCATCTGCAAATGGATCAGGAAATTCTCTACTGTTATTATGTAGAACAGGATTTTACAGCTATTTGTATCAGTAACATACTTCCAATGCACTGGAAATACAAAAATATGTTTCTAAACTGCTGCTATTTTACACAATTCCATGCAGTAACATAGACACAAAATCTGCCTGTATGTAAAACACTCAAATGTGCAATCCAGTGAATTGCCAGTATTGCATGTTACACATAGGATCAAAAGCATAAGTCTCCTTGATGAGGTTTTGTCTTGTTTTAGCTTACCGACCCACTGAAAGATATTCTTGCTGTGCGAATCAAACCCTTTTTCCTAAAAGAAGAGAGGCAAAACACTGCTCCCTATGTGCAACTGCAAGGGCTCCTAACAGCAGGCTCTGCATCCAGTGTTCATGCAGCTGCAGAAACATCCCAGACTGATCTGCAGCTGGTGCAACTCCACGCTAAAGGGCCACAGAGGAGCAGATTGGGAACCTCTGCAGAACATTTAGGATCAGCAGGCAGGAACTTGGGTCTCTTCAGAACTAGGCTGTAATATTTTGCTAGAGGAGGTTGGTAAAGACAAGCTAGCCAGACACACCCAGTAGGAAAAGTCCTTCTAAAAGGCAGTATCATTAAATAGAAGAGACAAGTTTGCCCTACCTGGGTGTGGATTCCTTTCCTACTTTCAGTCATGCACAAAAAACACAATTAGAGATTGCAAGGTGCTTAAAAATGAAAAAGCAACCAAAAGAGCCAACCCTTATGCCCTTGGCACCATCAGCTAATCTAACAGGATCTGGAGTTCCTCCCACCTGTGCAATTAGCAGAGTGCAATTAGCAGAACGAGGAAGCAGAGCCACAAAAGTCCCACCAAATCCCAGGGCACGTGTTCTCTGGGCAGAGTTAGAAGCGAGGGGGGCCAAGGCCTCCTCACCTTCTTGCTCGGCTGCACCTTACGCTGCTGAAGTCACAGGGAATTGGCAACCAATGTCGGCAGGTGCCAAATAAAGTGCCCAGAGGCGGCATCCGCAGCGGCCGCCCAGCCGCTCGCCCAAGGACGGGCGGCACGCGGCCTGCGCGGCTGCAGCTGGCGCACGGCCCCCGCGCGCTCTCCGCCCAGGGAACATTGCTCCGGATATGTTCAGCCTGACTTACTACTCAAACCCTGCTCTCCTGAGCGGCACCAAGTTTGGTACGGTGCGCGGAGACTGTCGGAGGAGAGGTTAGAGTAATCTGTGCGAATAAGCAGCCCTGTTACATACACTTAATGCAAGTGGGAGAGGCAAGATAGTTCAGAAAAGCAGTGACGTAAAATGATTTGAACACTAATGAAAGACACCGCAGCCTTGTGGTTCTCCCTGCCACAAAAACCGCTCACCACAGAGCCCCGAATCAGTTTTAACTCGCTGGGTTTCATGTTCCACCATAAGCCCAAACCTCGAACCAGTGATTCTACAAACTGGCTCGTGAAGGCCAAGCGCAGCTTAGGCCGAGTTTCACCTGACCCCACAGCAGTTTGCAGTTCTCAACTAAAACCACGTGATGCTTTAAGGGCTTTTCCTGCCGCGCTGGTTCAGAAAATGTTACCAAACCTGTAGGCACCGTAGATGGCCCTGAGTGACGGGCGCCGCACCCCCGCGTGCCTGGCGAACAGCGAGCGGGTGTTTTAGAGCCCTTGCTGCACGACGTGCTGCAGGCAATCCGCACGGCTTCGTGCTGACCCCAGACCTTAGCAAGTCGGGATATCACCCCCATTTCCTCAGAGGTGGGTCGTGCATTCAGTCTGAGAAGGTCCATCACTGCATCCATCAGCAAGATGCGTGACTGAGTAGCAGGAATAAACTAAGCGGTATGGCCAACATGTCGCATGCTGCTGGTTCTTCAGGTTTCTTTAACAAGTCTCCCATCCACTGCTGCTAGCAGGGTGTCTCCTCCCCTGGTCCCTGTTTATGTCCCTTCTTTGGGCAGCACAAGAGCTTGCACCAGAAAGAACAAGCCCAAGGCTCTGCGGAAGGCTTCATTTCCCAGGCTGTGAAATACTTCTCTTCTCTTGTAGTTAACCCCACAGCGGGTATTGCTCATTAAACCCAAGGCACATTTTGGGTCCATATGGCTGAGATTAACTCCTGAGGAAATAGGAGGGCAGCAGGGCAAATGCACATGTCATAGAAATGCAAAGGCACTAATGTCATTTATTTCAGATGTTGGGGAAGAGGTGGGTGCTGGATACAGAAAGTGTTACAGTCCACTTTTCCAGTCCTGTCTTACCCTACTTAACCTCCAATTGTTACACTTAGATTCCCAGTGAGTGCTGCAATACCTTCTTTGAAGCAGATTTTCAAAAGAAAGAATAAAAAAGAGATATAAAAAAAAAAAGAAAAAGAAAATATTAGAAAGAGCACTTCAGAGGGAATGGGGCCATGTGGGGGGTGCTTTATTAGCCTTCGGAGAGCAGCTTAGAAAACTGTGAGGCTTTAAACAGACATGTATCCATGCAAGCAAACAACCTCCCTCTGCAAAAACAAAAGCAAGCAATAAACATTCAAGCTTAACCTATTTTTCACCTGACAACATATAAAACAACATTATGGCAACACTTTTTTTTTTTTTCCCCCCAGAAAAAGTTACATGGAGAAACTAGGTCAAAACCAATCCTTATCTAAGAGGACAGACTCTACTGCAATCAACTGACCAGCTTGCACATTCTGGAAAGTCTGAATACATCCTATATTATGACTAGTAATAAGCATTGTTCAGAAAAAGCATAAACTTCTGGACATTATGTATGTATACAATACATAGGAATGTGTCTTGGGAAAGACCTAGGACTGCCTTTATACTTATATGTGCCATCCTTTTGTTCTTGCTCTCAAGCAGCATCCTCCCTCTTCCCGTTCCTAAAAAAGGGTCTTAACTAATTTATTGTTAAGCTCTCTCTATGTGTGTAGGGCATAGTTTGGTAGGAATGATCATTTTTGCCTGGCTTAAAAAGAGCATCCAAAGCCCAGAAGGTTCCCCATTGAGAGTTACCTGAAGTGTGACTGAAACGGTCAAGCCTTTCCTCACTTGACCTTGGACCATCTCCGCTGCCCACAGCATCTTCACCTTGTGGTTGATGGCTCAACTCAAGAAAGGAAACAAGGCTGTTCTCCTCATTCAGTTATTTAGGCCTTGCTACTCTCCTCTCCCCATCCTGAACATATTGGCAGCTGTCTCGGCCCACGTACCACATTTCTGAACTACAGTAAGAGCTGAAGTGTCACAGGATACTTCTCCTCAGTGAGGTCTCTGAAGCAAGTTCTGCTTGGTGGCTACTTTCCAAGGGAGTGAGATCAAGGACATTCAGAGTCATACTCCTAAAGCCCTGGGAACTTTGATTTCCCAGGCACAGTGGCACCTCTCCAGTTCACATGGCAAATGATAAGGAGACAGAAATTGGACAAATCCAACTGCCCTGATTTTCAGCCTGTTACTCTCACAGGCCCATGGGATCCCACAGCTCTGGCAGTGTGGGGCCTGGGCCTACCTGCAAGCTGCTCTAGAATGACAGCTGCAACTGCCCTTTTATCAAAGTTGGACACACTTCCCACCTCCTTTGGAGCAAAAATTGGAGGTAAAATTCAAAATCTCTACAAGTCTCTGAAAGGCACAAAGAACATACTGTGCTTTTTTCTTTGCTTTTGTTTCCAGTTAAGTTTCTACAAACATTCGTAACAAAACCTGCAGAACACTTTCATTAGTTTAGTGGGTGAATAAGGTTTGAAAACTAGTGAACCAGCTTAGGTCCCATCCTGGTCTTTTCTTCCCCAAATGAAAATGTAAACAACATTCAAATAAACACAGGGCTACTGGGCTCACAAGCCTTGCGTATATAATAACAGACATGACGGTGTGACTGTTTTAACAAGAGTTGGTTTCCCTGCCAAATTTTAAATTTATCTTTGTCACAGTACTAAAGATTTTCCCTGTGATTTACTTCCCTGAATGTGGGACCATTAATCAAGCTATTTGCATTAATAGGTAGGATTTATTTCAGACCAGCTCAGTGCAACCCTTTAGATGACAGGTAACCTTACTGAGTAACCTGAGACCTTCTCTCGGGCTTGGGCAGAAAGGCCCTTTGTGCTTCCTCCTCGACAGCTGACCGCAAGGTCCTGACTCAGCCATCCACGTGAGCGTACGTGGAAATACTGCCCAAAATACTTCTGCTTCCTTGACTTTCTGCCTTGCTCCTGAAGCAACTGTCTTCTCCTTTCCTCCTTTTCCCCGACTACTCAACTTCATCCCACGTGTGATGGCAACTGCCTCCCACAGCCACGATAAACTAGGGTGGAGATAACAAAAACGAGACCCGGTCTCCGTTACCCAGACAAAAGGGTGCACGCATGGTAGGGGGATACAGGCAAAATTTCCTAATTTAGGCTGATGGTTTTCCTGATCTCAACCCCATGACTTCCAGTCTCACACAAGGGCAAAAGAGGAGACTGGGGTCAGAGAGCTGCACACGGGAAGCTTTAATGCTCCCCGTTAAAAGCAGCACAGATTTATTGACTAATCTGACTGCTAAAGTGTTAAAAATAAAGGACAATCCAAACGAACACAATTTACACAAGTCTGTTGGGTTTTAGATATTTTAAATGGTGTGTTTGTATCCCCTTCAATCTAACACAGAATAACCACCATTACGAAGTTGGCAAACTGTTTCCATCATAGTAAATCAGGAGAAATCTTCCGCATCTTTTATTTTGTGAGGAAAACACATGCCAGCTGTTCTGAGTTTTATGAAAAATTTAAATCAAGTTTTCAATTTTCTAAGAGGCCTGAATTTCTCCTACTTTGTCACTGATATCCAAAGAAACAAAAAAGTTCAAAGTCAGGATTCTCAAAAACACCAGTCAGAGGAGTTACAATGCAAAGCAAATTTAAAAAAAAAAAAGAAAAGTCTAGAGCTTCTGCCTGGAGTATCTTCCTTAATCAGATACTGAGGGATGCATTCAGCAGAGGAGGGGAGAATCTGGTAATTTATTTATTTTCAGCTTTAATTGAGAGTCAGATCCTCTCAGAGCTCTTCAGTTAAGTGAAGGTATTTCAGAGTGAGACATCAAATACCAGAGGCCTCACCAAAATCCATTAACACTCGAAGCTACTCTCTTTTCAGCCTAAGAGTTTCAAGAGAATTCTACTAAGGACACTATGGGAAACTAAGGTTCATTTCTACAAGCAGGGAGAAGCACAACAACTGAATACAAACATCAGCTGCATTACAACTGCTTCAGCTTATCAGCTATTTCTGGTTCCACTGTCACTCAGCTTTATCCTGAAATTAGTTTGCTGTTATTTAAAAGCATATACTTCTTTAGGCCTCTACTACCACAATACTACAGAAGGTAAGAGTCTCTGATGCAAAAAAAATGTAATAATTTATCCTTATAGAAGCACAAAATCCTAAGCAGGAGCATTTTCTGTGCTGGGATGCAGCTTCCTAACTGGGCACTGGAAGAGTTCAGAAGTGCAAGGACCAAAGAAATTCAAGTCGGTGTCAGAGTTAGTTTTTCATCCTACTTTTGCTTCTATCGACAAAAAAAAAAAATGTAACACTGTAATGAGAATAAGAGTAGCAGCTTTCATTTAGGAAGGGTGAACACAAAAATGTTTGGAGAGGACTGACAAAGCGACATCTCTTATACGCCACTAAATACACACACACATGCTGGCTGATGGGAACGATGTTCATCAGAAGTTAGTTCTGCTGTGTGGGGACCTACACTTTAATTGTCAGTCTCATTTACCACCCTGCTAAAGCAATTAACAATAAAATATTTTTCCAATGGTCTTGTGGGTAGTTTTGCTCAATATGTTACTATTCATAGCAGTCATTTACCTTTCTTTCTGGATGAGGCTGCTGGATCTCAACATCTTTTTTGATCCCCCACATCTGCTGTCCTTTAGCTTATGCAAAAGCTCACTGATTTCAGTAGACCTCTTCATACACACAGTTACTTACTTGTGAAAGCGCCTGCAGAATCAGGGCAGCAGGTGAACACCATTTCATTCCCTTTATTCTGCTGTTCCCCCAGTACAAAAACCTTATCAGTCTTCTACAACATTACCTCATACCTTGTCTGTTTTTTTTTCTTGTTTTTCCAATATGGCCATGTTTTCTTTCAGAATTTTCACAATCTCTGCAGGATTTTTGTGCGATTTACTAAACAAAGGCATGTTTTTTTCTTCACCTGGATTTCTTCTTTCAGTATAGAAGTTGGCTGCCTTAAACCAAATGAGAAACAAAAAAAAAAAATAGCTTTTAAGGTTTGTACAAAACTGCAGTAAAGAACACACAACGACAACACGCACAAGAGAGGGCTGTGCCTTGGGCACTCAGTCTTGCTGCAGCTCCTCCTAAGCCACAGCAGCCCTGGCCCAGAGCTCCTACATGATTCACAAGCCAGCAGGAGCACGTGGAAAGCAGCTACGGGTGCTCTCCAAAGCCTCACACTTACGCAGCTCATGTTCAGTGCTCATGTGGTTAAAACATTGCATGAGGTCCCAGCTTCTCAGCCACCACTCATTCAACTGCCTTTTCTTTTCTCCCTTCAGCTTAAAGGTTGTTGAAATGATGTAATTTGAGCTACCCCCTAAGTCTGTCAGGCTTCAAGAATCCTTCAGTACCCGCGGATTCAGGTCTTACTTATGTAAAACGCTGCCTGACTTAAACACAGAACAGAGGATCAGGCCCATACATGGACACAAATGTTTTCATGACATTTAAATGAAACACAGAGCATTTTAATGAAAATATTTGTGTTTGTTTAATTTAAAACATTCTTCCTCTGCATGGCTGGAAAGGCAAATACCACATCAGTGTATAAATACATGAAAGAAACCAAGTAGCTCTGTTTCAGCAGGCTTCTAATCCTACCAAGCATTAAGTTGTGAACTCCCATGGGTTTTGCTGAGGGGCTGGTACAAATATCCCCTGAAGTAACTGGATAAGACTAGACTAGCTTAGGCTCTGGTGAAGCTAGTGTTGCTTTAAAGGCAGAGCACAGCACCATTCCAGCCTGCATTCCAGCTTGTAAGACATGAGGACAACAACAACAAAAAGCCCCACAAAACCAAAAATAATCTCAAACTTTCATCTCTTTCCACAACAAAAGACAACAGCAACCACCAACCTCCCCCACATATTTCCACGATCACTTGTGCAACATATACACAAACCACTCCCATTTCCTTATTTGTTTTCATCTCTTACGATTAAAAAAAGCATTATACAAGAGGTTCCAAATGAGAGAATTAAATAAGCATGACATACATCTAAAATAAATAAATAAAAACACACACACACAAAGCTGAACTGTGTAACATTTTCCCAGTGGTCCTGAAGAACATGCTTCTCTCATGCTGTTGTTGTTATTACTGAAATGCTTCAGAGTCTGCCGTGAACCACAACCCTGTTTGTGCCACATATCCGTGTGCTACCTATCCCAAAATATCATACAGAATTAACACACAGATTCTATATACACTTTCTTACATATAATAAATAGCAATCATATAAAGCTGTAAATTTTGCATCCAAACCATAAGAATGCTTAAAAAAAGAAAAGTCCAGACAGATTCTACCCTAATGTTTTGCTAAAAGCATTTAAAAAATATTTCTGCATATTTGCTTTACAAGAACAGTTTTTATTATGTGAAGAAAATATTTTAAAATGTCATATTTAAACTGAAAGTTCCTTAATGGTATCCAGAGTAGATGCCATTGTGTACAGTTCCTCATCTGTTGCTAGCTTAGTTTTACAGAAATATTTTCACATTCAGCTTCTGAAAGTTGAGGTTTCCATTTTCAAGCCCTGCATGGTTCAGTTCAAACTAATTTTTATTTCTGCAGTGCTGGCTAGGTAACCTTCAGTACTTGGCTGGGCTCATGACCAAGGAGGCAAAATGAGTGCTTAGCACTGCTCCCATGGAGCTCAAAACTGTGATTTTTGGCAGCATCACCTTGACTAGCAACGGAGCAGAGTTGCACCTCTCGACTCGCCAGCAAGCACTGCCAACGACCAGGTCCACCTAATGAGTGGTTCATTTGGGCATGTTCAGCTGCATATGAGTCTTGGAAAAGAACAGGCCTCTCACCAGCCAACTTCATGCTTGCAGCCAGATCAAGCATGGTACAACAAATTTGAAAGCTGCTAGTGAGCTCTCTACAACCAGACATGTTCTGCAAGTAAAAGATTAGGAGCGCAGAACTCATTTAGAAAAGGACCCAACTCTGCATGGTTTTATTAGCCATGAAGACAAGGCATAAGAAATGTATGAAGATGTAAGAGGAAGATTCAGAGAAAAGAAGTCTAACTGGTACACTGCATTTCATAAAATTTTGTTTTCAACCCAGGTGTGGCAGTTTAATCCAGACTGCTAACGATATTCTTTCATCTCCTTTCTTCTAGATGCCTCCAAAAAAGGAAGAGTGTAAGGGGAAATGACTTGATTTTTAAACCGAAAGAGTCACATTCTAGAAGCTCTGAGATCAAAAGTCTATCTTCCTAACTGGTGCATTCACTGTGTATCACAAGCACTTCCCTTCCCTCTCCCCCTAAAAAAAAAAAAAAAAGGAATAACTTACGTATGTAGAATATAACAATATAACATCTGTATTTAAGCAATCACCAACGCTGCTATAGCTCCAACATGACTTTTGAGTAGCTACAGCAGGATTTTCTCACTGCAGAGTTCCCAGCTCTCTCCCAGTTCTCCAGCCCTGACTCACCTCAGCACTGCTCAGGAATAACCGATCCTTAAGTTTCACCTGAGGCCGTTCCCAACATCCTAATCACAACAGCAAGATCACTGGTCACACGGCAGGAAGGGACTCAGGACACTGTTGGGTTCATCCCTCTGAGCAGAGCCAGCTCTTCACTGCATTTATCAGTCTTGCATACAAAGCAAGGCATCCATTGCCTGCAAGCGGAGGGAGGTGGAGAGGAAGAGGGGAAATGTTGGCCACTAAGAGACAGCAAAAGCCGTCTAAGATCTCCCTGGGTTTTCTCCCTTTCCAGGGCAAAGTATTTACCCCATTAGCATCTGGCAGGAGTTTCCATTCACGCCACACTCCAGAAAATAGGGTTATGATCAGGCTCAGGTCTGCTTTCCTGTTCCATGCCTGGAGAGCCTCGCAGCAGATGCTCTTCACAGTCTCACACAGAAGCAAATGGGGGCAAAAATCGCTCTGCTGAGATTTGGAAGTCACATCCCTTAACTTTACTGCCAGCTCTTCCACAAAACAAGGGCTCTTCCCCTCCAGATTTGTTTCTCATGGCTGGCTTCTCCAACACCTAAGAAAGTATGAGCTTTATCCAAAGCACCTCCCATGGCTGGGGCACTCCTACCCTGTCCTCCTCCTTACATGGGTGCTCTTCCATCTATACTTCACTCAGAAGCCTTTTCTTTAACAGAAGCACTCATCTTGCCTAAATTTCTTATTCCTTCATCACCTATTTCCACCTCATTTGTTGGGCCTCAGTTCTTTTCCAGACAATTAGCTGCCTGCCAAGGTTGCTTGAAAGGGGCCAGGAAGTTCAAAAGTTACTACTGGCAGAGAAGTGGGATGATATGGGCAGTGTGACCAGCAACTTCTAAAAATAATTGAAATGCAGCAGTGAAGGAAACCCCCAAAGAAAGCAACACAGGTTCACCCATGATAACTCACAGTGCTATCTCTTGCTAAGAAAGTATGTTGTTAGACATGGCAAACCCAGTAGAGCTCTCACATCTGAGGCAGAAATACACTGGATTGAATACCACAGAGAAAGAAAACAAAGCAAACACACAACATAAAGGGAGACTAATTTGCCAAAAGAGCCACGAGCAACTTTGAAACCGGACTTTATTGAGAAAGCTGTAAGAGTTAAAAGCCTACTAACAAGCCCTCATGACACAAAACTGGAATGTATCAATACAGAAGAGGACTGAAATATCAGTACCAGAGGAACTGGAGAGTCTCAAGAGCTGAAGAAACAAAAATGGAATAAAAAGTATCAGGTAATGCACTTATAGTCATAAGAGAATCTGCTTCAAGCTGAGGAATTAACATGAGAAATGACAGAGTCGCCTGGTGACTATACCAATATTTGGCAGACAGGAGAATGACAAATGCAAATCTATGATGAATTACGAAAGCAAATTCTTTTGGAAATATAATTTTCATATCTTTGCACAAAGTACTGAAAAACTTCACCTAGATTACTGTATATAATCCAGAACACCCAGAGTCAAAATCTAGCAAAATGAGAACTGGTACAGCAAAAAAAAGACCCTAAGATGGAAGAGAAAAATGAAAAGACTATCATGTCAGTGGACGCTAAAATTGCTCACCTTGATTAGCTTAAGAGCAAAAACACAGGGAAACAGAATTGTAGCAGGAGTTAGCTTATTTCAGCTAAAAAAATAACAATCATTATTTATGCACAAACAAATAGCTATAAATTGACAGTGAATAAAGCTGAAAATTGAAGTTTTCTAACCATTGGAGCTTTGAGACTTTGAAATAACCAGGCACAACACAGAGCATCTGTTCATAAATTTCTGGCAGTTGTCTGGTAGCAAGGGACTGGCCTGAGCAAAGCCCCTTCCTACTTTCCAGGAAAACTTTTTACATCTAATGGTTATTCAGTTGGATGTGGTTTTATACCATCAGAAAAGCCCTGCAGTTGTTTCTGATTTCCTAAGGGGGAACAGCCAGATTTCTCAGCACTAGCTTTGATGACAGTAGCTCACCTCTACTCTCGTCAGGAGCTGAGGCAAGTACTGGGGTATTCGGTAGCTGTGTCAGAAATAACACAGCACCTCTTTATACTCGGAGCATGCCTTTTCTCAGAGCCCTCCAGCTCTGCAAACATTTAATTAAGATGGAAAACACACTTCCAAAAGAGCAGCACGCATACTCTTACTCGCTGCTGTCTATAAAGGGAAACCTGAAGCACAAAAAGACGACTTGTCCAAAGCCACATCAAAAAAAAGTTCGTGGCTGGACCAAAAATAAAACCTAAATCATTCGACACTCCAGCCTATGCTTTATCAGCCATCAAACATCTCCTCTGCAAACTGATCAGTTCATAAGGAGAATGTGCTAAAAACAAAAAAAGGCAGCCACAGCTCTTCAATACAACCAAGAAGCACACTAAGAAACATAGTTCTGTCTAGAGTCACTCTCCCCAAGTTCTCCTCTGCTATTAACTATATTCTTTCTTAATAGATTACAGTGAAGTTGAGCTTTTAAGAACAACGGAGGAAAAAATGCAGACAGTGACCTTACTCTATCAGCAGCTGAGCCCATAAAGGGACTCAGTTAAGCAGTTTAAGGGCAAACACTTCCTCCTGCCCGGAAGCACTGGAATGAGAGCATGTGATCCTATCAACGTGTGCTTCTCAGATGTTCCTCAGGCCAAGCAGTTTGCTCTTCCAAATCAGATGAGTGGATAATTTCCCTCCCTTCAAATGGAGGCAAGCAAGGATCAGGCATTTGTCTTTTCTTATCTCTTAACCTTCACCTACTTATGTATCAGAATGAAAATGTTAATAAAACATTTTCATCCTCAGTGAGAGGTTCTTTTCTGGAAAGAAAAGATATCTTAATTTTCTATTCACCCCAATGGGCATAAAACCCATACATTTGGGTTTTTAATCAGCACTTTCATTGAAGTTTTGCTATTTAGTCTCTATAAAATGAATGAGATGCTTCATTCCCTACTCATTGCTCTCTCCCATAGCATTTAGTAAAGTTGCTGCAATTACAGGGTCAAGCAATCAAACAGGGAAATGGAAGACACATGAACACCTGGACAAGTCCAATTTATCCACCCATGTGCATTTTCCCTCCTATGATCCACATTTTATCCAGCAAGAAGGATAAATCAGGGCTATACAAGAGAAGTTACGTGTAAAAGCCCCCATGAATTGTAGATTTTGAAAGGTATGTTGTAAATGAGACAAAAGAGAAGACAGAACAGTTTCATGTTAGAGTGAATAAGCACTGCCTCTGCTCTGCAGCAAGATTACTCCAAACCCCAGAAATTCACTCATAATAAGCCTTACAGTTGGCTCTTTGTTGTATTCCTGATTTTGGAAGTACCTGGAATCAAGGTGGGTACTGGCTGAAGCTTTACCTTGAAGATACAAGACAGTGCTGTAGTACTGACCCTGCAACACATGTCTTTTTAAACAGGTGCCACAAATCTTGAAGATCAGACACGGCAGATGTACAGGCAATTCCACCCTTAGTCTGTCTACTGGCATAGAATGTGAAAAACAATAGCACTTAATTGTACGATACTATGATGAAATTAAAGGCATTGGTGGTTATGACCCACTCAAGTGCTGGGATGTTCCTCTGTAGAAGCACTCAAAGAAATTAATCATTTTATATTTAATTGACTATTTGGATGCCACGCAATAAAAATAAAAAACCTACTTAGTCTCTCAGCAAACACTGTGGATGAAATGAAACACTGAATAGCTATCTGGGTGCCCAGGCCACAATTGGCTTTGTTCCATGATAGATCCTACCCCTTGCCTAGTCACATCCCCACACCACAACCTCTGCTGAGCTCATACAGCAG
>VZSV01000044.1:2254498-2270003 GCA_013398735.1 Nothocercus julius | reverse complement strand
AAAAAAAAGGCAAAGTGGCAAAGTGGTTTTCAGTCCAGTTCATTATCTTATGAAGAGTTGTACCAACACAAGAGAAGAAGGAAGGATGCTAGAGAGACAGGGCTGCTGAAGCAGACGCTACAGCTGGGATGTTCCTCAGGCTAAAGCCAGGATGAGGCAGTTATCACAGTGAAGGAGGTGCAAGTGTGTGATTATGTAAATCAAGGCTAAATCTTAATGGGTATATCCTCAGTAAGGTAGAAAGGACAATCTGTATAGATACAGATAAATGCCAGATTTAAGGTTAGGAACATCCTGAGCATTTGACTTTGCTGTCCAGTACCCTGTGCTACTGCTCCTATCACAAAACATGTATTACAAAACAATACTTGTGTGTTGTAATGCTATAAAATGTTCAGATTATAAAACCATGCAGAACTTTCATCCATACTCCTACCTGCAAGGATCGTCCTTGTACCACAGGATTATGTAGACTTTACCACTGACAAAATCAGCTAGAAGGAGCAGATTATATTTCTAGTTTTATTCAACATAGACGTAGTAAGAAACTGGTAGATCCTACAGTCACAGAATTTGGCAGGATTGGTGAAAGTCTAGAATATTTGGGATCCCTATTTCCATTCATCAACACAGAGGTCTTTCAAACCTAAAAAATTAAGAATTCAATTCTATGCCTAATTGTAATCCACAGCAAAATTCCCACAAGCTCAGCTATGCAGAATGAGATCTCTTAACTAATGTTTCTGAAGTGTGTATAATTCTAAGAGAACAAACACCCTTTTAAAAGTTCTCCTTTATTTAAGAAAAAGGGAAAAACAAGTTTCCACTTTAATCACAACTGCAGAAATAATGGAAACCGGTTATAGAATTTTAAACAGCACAGGCAGCAGCCAAGAGAGAATAGGACTTCATCTAAGTCCAGTAGTGAAAAATGTTAATAAGGTTTTTGCTTTTTGTTTCATATCACTAAAAGTTACCTCACTAACCAGCATTAACCTGCCTGTGCCTTTAGTAAGCCAGATGCAGTACTTTAATGTGCTCAGAAACTACTGAATTTGGCTTATCACTGATTTCACTTCACTACTCAAATTACTCCAAGAAAATCTTTATTCAGAAAACCTTCCCTCAAGCTCAAGAAAAGTTTTGCCCCAATACAGGCTTTCCAAAGAGCCCCCTTCATGGAAGCAGCATGTCAGGCTGACAAGACCTATTAACTATAGAGATGGTTAATTTACACCTGCACTTTCTTGTGGCAGTTCACACACATACACATCCTGCATCCATCCCTACCAGCTCCCGAGGTTCTTATGCAAGTGGCTATGCTCTCATTCCTCTGCATCGCAGCAGAAAGTCCGCAGCTGCAGGCAGTCAGCAGAGAGGAGCAAGAGAAATGATATATTGCAGATATTTTATTTTTGGAAACCACACTGTAAATAAAGCCATATCCAGAGATATTCCATGGACACGGAGCGCCTGGTCGTGGAGCCAGTGCCTTATGTAACAGAAGGAGCATTGTTTAGGATCGCCTTTTTTTTTAACAAGCCACTCCTGGTAACGCAGCTTACAAAGCTATAAAAAGCTAACGGCGTAACTATAGAGAATAAACACATGAGTAGTTTGGGTTGAAAACGCTCTTGCTAGCTAGAAAACACAAGTTCTACCAAACCCCCGAACTTTATGCAATTGGGAGATAAGCCCAGCCGATACTCACCGCGCGCAGAGGGTCCGGCGGCTCTACGGGGCCGCCCGCAGCTCCATGCCGAGGTGCTGAAGACAGCTCTCCGCCAGCCCCCGAGGCACCGCTCCGG
The DNA here is from genome assembly GCA_013398735.1 of Nothocercus julius. NCBI lineage: Eukaryota > Metazoa > Chordata > Aves > Tinamiformes > Tinamidae > Nothocercus > Nothocercus julius. The sequence goes on along the minus strand of VZSV01000044.1, from coordinate 2,268,195 downwards.
CCCCCGGGGCCCTATTTATCTGCCATTTAACCCGAGTTCGTCCTCAGCCTTGACACGTGGCAGCAAAAACAAGATCCCAGCATCCAGTGACTGACTCGCTCGTCTTCGGAGCTGTTACCCGCGGGGGTGGGGGGGAAAGGGAAAAAGAAAGAAAAAAAAAAAAAAAAAAAACGTTAAGAGCAGCGCTCGCTGCAACACGCACAGGCTTCACCCGCGCTCCGAGCACTGGAAATTTCCACTGCCCTCCGCCCGGCCCGGGGCCTCACTCGCCTCCTCCCCGCGCGGGGGGCACTTGTGCACCCGGCGTGGGCACGCGGAGCCCCGTCCCCAGCGCCCCGGGCAGCCCTGGCACCAGCCCCGCGGTGCTCGCGACGGCGGCAGAGATGCCACAAGTTGCCAGAGGCGCCTCTAAGTTTCCCCGGCCCCTCGTGGGCCCTGCGGCGTAGCGGAGGCATCGCTGTGGGGTCCGCACGCCGCTCACGTGGCACCCGCTGCTGGCTCTGAATTATTCACCTTGCCTTCCCACTCGGCGCGCAAGCAAGGGAGGCCAACCACGCTCTGCTCCTACGAGATAAGGGGAGAAAAATCTATGTGTTAGCACCAGGGAGCTTTCAGGAAGAGGAGCCCTGCCTGGAGAAACCCAAGTCCCTGCTGGCTCCTGCCTGACTGCATATTGCAACATAAAGATCAGAATATCTTTTTTCAGGAAAAAATATAGATATCTACATCAACTCATATATGTACACATGGTATACTCCAAGCATTTTTTAAAGTGATAATGTGACCGGACAGAAAGAAAAAATCATGCATTAGAAATATTAGGAAACAACAAGTACTAGCAGCTATTAGCAAGCAAACCAATAAAGCAAAAAGCAATCAAAGGAACTTTTAATGCAGCACTCTTCTCTCCCAGCAGCGGTTCCCAGCAAGCACCACATCTGCACTGAGGGAATTGCCGGTGGCTTCCCCCGCAGCTGGCTACCACGCAGCAAGCACAGGGTTTAAATACCATCCTCATGCAGCCCGCGCTCGAGCCCAGGACACACGAGAGCTGGGTGTGTATTTGTGTGCAGATCACCAGCTCGGGGTGAGATTCCACCTCCTGCCCCCTCTTTCTCAGCGCTGAGTCCAGCTGAAGTTTCACATCCTTTCCAGTAATGCTGTACTCGAACGTAACCCTAGGTAACTATCCTGCAGATCTTAATTTAGGGCTCACCTAGGGTAGCGATTCACAGCCCTACAGCAGAGGCAACGGGGAAGTCCGATGCCTTGGAGAAGCGTTTCTAACCTCATTTCTGAGGGATGCAGCCCAAACGTCAACCTTTTAAAGGGCTAACATCCCTCACTAGTAATGCTCCTTCCCAAGCAAGGCAAGACACGCAGGAGCCTCAGGAAAGGGTCTCTCGGAAGGGTCAGGAATGAGCGGCGTGCCTGGCTTCTCTCCGCTCTTCCTCTATTTTGGTCTGTGCTCTTTGGAAACCACACTGTGGTCTGTGCTTACGCTTTGCAGAACACACTGTGAGGAAACCTCATGCCTGGATTTTGGGGCCACCCTGAAAAACAGCTTCCACAGCAGCCCTGGCAAACATGTGCTGCTCCCTTGGCACCCAGCAGCGCTGCAGCAAGGCGCACGGGCAGCATCTGGGGCTCCCAGCCCATCCCGAAACATCCGTCCAGTGTGGACTTAAAGGCCAGATTCACCTCATTTGGCTCCAGGTGTCCCGAGAGGGACATCTTGAGGTAAGTAACCCTAGGTGCCCCGTCGGGGGCCTATAGAGAGTATAGGTGTGACACGGTGACGCCGTCTACGAGCAGTCATCGAAACATCAGACGATAGGAATTCTGCTCCCAGGCTCCTAGTGAAAGTCCTGGCTTTTCCCAAGACAGCGCAGAAGTCTAAGTGGGTTACGTCACTGCTTCCCTCTGCGTGTTTTGTTTTTTGAGAGAATTAACTCCTGTTTTTCCTCCAGCTGAACTCTCCCTAGGGCAAGTTCCCTTTCCCTAGCAGGCGCAGCAGGCAAGAGATGTCCCTCTGTGGCCACGCAAGGGCAAAGCTCAGTGCTGGCGGGGAAGGCCCAGTGGCTGCTTCAACAGGGACAGAAAAATCCACTTCCACAGCATCCCAAGGGCCCCGCTGGACAAGGCCTTTCCCTCTCCTTTTCCAACACTTCCAATCTTCGCCTGTTTCATTTTCCACACATTTAATCCTCAGATGCTGGGAAAAGGCTCTGGACGTCCTACATGAATTAAGTCCTAAGTGCTCAGTGCTCTTACCTGATACATTTTGGTTGCCAAGAGGCTGTTAAATATTTCAAGAGAAATTATGCTTTCTTCAGTTTGGGATTTTAGGCATCTCAAATCTGGAATGACCTGATTCTGAGTAGTCAGCAACTCCCTAGACTCTCAAAGCACCCTCAAAATATAAATAAAAAACCCTATATGCTGCTGAAGAGCTCCAGCTTGCATGTCTTTAAGCAACATCAGGCTTTCGCCTTTGCAGTGAACACGGTCCTCAGGCTAACGCATGGTGAGAGCACTTTTGAAAAATGTTTGCCCTCATTTTCTTAACTTAAAATCATTGCCATCTAAAAAGGGCCAAAGGGAGAAATAAATCAGCCCATTATTCCTACTCTTTTTCTTTATTCACCGCAACGGATAAGAGAAGCTGCAGAGCTCCAACACTGAGTGTGGTAGTAATAAATTACAGCAGCAGGTAATAAACATGTAACTCACGTGTATATTAATTCTACTCATTTAATCACCCGCCTGCAGGCTGCCGACCTCCTCCAAGGCTGCTGCCGGCATCTCAAAGCCCTGAGGGGCCTATGATGAAAACAGACACAAAAAAAAAACGCCTTCCCCCCCAAGACCACTCAGTGCCAAGGCCCCAGGCAACCAAAATTCAGCGGCAGGTTTAGTTGTATAATATTGGAGATCAAGAGGAGAAACTTCAGAATACTAAAGAGACCCTGTGCTTCAAAAATACATAAATAAAAAGAAAATCCACAGGTAGGGATTCCTCCTGCTTTCACCAATCCCAAGATATCAATATTACAGTTTATCAGGGAGGTATGTAGGGAGAATTAAAATAGTTTACTTTGATTATCTCTCTTGTAAAGCTGTTAGGCTTCAACTCAAGGCATTTAGGTTTATGACAAAATAATATAAAAAGCGTTTCCAGTAACATTTTTAAAGATGTCATAAAAAAGGAGGAGAGGTTTTCACAGTAATGTCATGCTTGCATATTACTTTACAAGCTTCCAGATCGTCATTTTGCTCAGCTCCCTTGGAAGAGCAATAGGGCCAACCTCACTAGGGCCCTGTAAAATCTTCTGCATCTTCACCTAATCCTCCCTTCTCCACACAGAATTTTGGCTACAGCAAGCAGTGGGATTTAAAATGATGCTTTGTATACTCTATTCTTAAACACACAAACGGGTCTTCAGCAGGTTTCCCCCCCTCTTCTTCCTCCTGGCTCCCTCTAGTGCGCTTCAGCACATACTGCCTTTTGCTCTGTTACTCAGTGCATTTGCTAAGGTCTTCTGTTCTGAAGGACCTGCACAAGCTCTCACAGCCTGGTCAGTTTTTATTGATTATTCATACATACTTTACTCCAGTACTTGGGCACCAACATTCGCACTTCTAGCAGAAATATGAAATATTGTGTGTATGAGATACTGCACATAGGGGCCAGAATATTTTAAACTGTGTATGTTTTAAAGACATCCATTAGCTCCATTCTTTCTTCCAAGTAGGGAAAGACAGATCAGCTGCATCCTTGCACCTCCCCACACCAAACAGGAAGTTAATCTCTAAACAGGGGCTTTCTAAAGCTCAGCAACTGAAAAAAATATATAGATGTAAACATCGTATCTGTTCAAAAAAATCACTCAAGGAATGTAATTTCACATGTGCTGTGTCCCAACATAAATCAGAACTAAGAACTTCTCCAAACTGCTTCTATCCCAGCTCTGTTTGCTGCGCCACTTCAGTGGCTAAAGTGCTTAAAAAAGAAAAACAAAAATTCTATTTGTAGATTTTAAAATGTGACAAACGTTTTAAAATGTAAAAAAAAAACCTCACTTCAGAAGAAAAAAAGCTTAGCTGATGATCTAAAATCTAGCCTTTCATCACCAGCGTACTATGTAAAGCCTAATCTTTTATTATGTATTACAGCATACTAAAAAAAATAATTTAGAGTAACAAAGAAAAAAATGGTACACATAGAGAAAAAGACCTGACTGTATAGCACTTTGGAAGACAGCCCTTGCATCACCTGTAGCACCTTTCTTCATTAGGTTTCAAAATTTCTTCATACGGATAAAAGCATTCACCTATCAATTCCCATTTCTGAAATAGCCAAACACTATTAACACTGTTCAGGCCTCTTCCAAATACCAAATTTCATCACTGCTTTCTATGTAGTTTCAGCAAACAATTTGCCTAAGGCTAGCCACAGGTTAGTAGGACAGCACAGGGTCCTGTGTGTTAGGACATCTCCTTTGAACGTGCCACACTTCTGTGAGGCCCTTGCTATGATACCCATTTTCAGATGAGGAAACTGAATCAGTAGCAAGCGAGAAAAAAAAAAAAAAAAAAAAAAAAAAAAAAAAAAAAAAAGTTAAAGAATGGCGGTAGGTAAGAATTGTCACTCTGGATCCAGCTAAAGTTCCATCAAATTCATGTCCAAGTAGAGGTGACCCCAAATGCAAAGTATAAAAAGAAACATAGACCAGCAGAAGGGTCACTCCACTTTGCCAGCTTCTAGCAATCAGCACGTGAGCGATTTCCTTAGGTTTTATCCAAAACCATCATGCTCATTAGCTACAACAGACTCCACGCTCCTTAACTTTAAAGATCAAAAGAGAATAACTATAGTTTTTCTTGGGAAAATTTGAAATCATATCTGCAGTACTTGGATACAGCAGATTGCTGCTTACTCTTAAGCCTGAGCAAAGAGCTCCGAGACAGCTCTTCTTTCTACATCTGCATCAAGACATCCATATACTGCATTCCAGTTAGTTACTCTTTCAGGGCAGCAAAGACCAGAATTTACCCACAGAACCTTTTCATTTTCCAAGCAATCTCCTCAGATGAGAGAGCAAACACTATCAGGAAGGCCCAGTGCAGAGGCAGAACCTTGCACTGATTCAGGAGCGGGCTCACAAGAACAAAAACAGGAGTTTCCAGTTGCTTTATGCATTTTTATGTGAGCTTGGGAAAGCCACTAAAGTCTAAGTGGAAAAGCTGAACCCAAACCAGTGCTTATTAGGCTGAAAAGAGCGTAAACTGCAGCAGCAAGCCCATCTTCAGCACAAGCTCTGCTGTGGAGGGAGAGGAGGTGAGGCATCTGGGTGGGCTTTGATCCAACCATGCTCCCTGTAGCCTCTGACTGTGAGGAACAGCCAGTGACTATGAACACCTAGAAGGAAACAACTCGCCACACGACAGAAACGTCAGTCTCTAAGTATACAGGGTCAATAATACATCATCAGATCAGGCAGCGAGGGAAAACTCTTTGGCAAACATCACGCCTCTGCATATCTCACAATGTGAAATCTGTCAGCTCCTTCCTTCTACAGAAGAGCTCTATGTTCAAGTATTTGGACATACAGCCTCTGGAAAAAGTCCAAGATGTAACACTTTTCTCTTGATAAGGGTACTTTACACAGTTGCTTTCTTCCTGTGGCTTTCCTCCTTACAATTTTTGTCCTCCTACATGTGTTTTCTGAAGTGCGCATTCAAAAAAAAAAAAAATCTACTTCCTACCAAAACTTACACTTTGTAGGGTAAAATACTGCAACTATCCAGTATAAATCAAAGCAGTCATATTAGACCTGAAAATGAGTAAGGTACAACCAATCAGTTGAAAATGGGGTGTCAAACTCCACCAGCCTAGACATGAGCTAGCCAACATTCTTCCAAAGAAGCGCAGTCAGAAGCTATCCGATTTTGAGCATCTGCAGACCACTATCTAATTCAAATATCCATTCAAGACTTCAGTTCTCCTTCTCTCTCATTTGACTTTCTCCAATACTGTGCCCAAGGCCAATGTCACAAGGAGACAAGATTCTCTATTGACTAAATTGAGCAGAGCTTCCCAAGCCCAAAGACTTGGAGCTGTGGCCTTGATAGGCAGAATGTGACAGAAAAGTCCGCAAAATGCTTCTTTAAAAACCACCTAGGAATTTTAAAGCTACCATGAGATGAAAATCTGTGACTATTTCTGCAGAATTGGTTTTCTACTCAAAATTGCAGAAAAGTTCAATGCTCTCTATATACTTATGAATAAAACCTTATCTTGAAAAAGAAGTTTAAAATCAGATTTTTCTCTCTTTTTGAAAAAACAAATGAGTATATTTATAACAAGAAAGCATTTCAAAATTTACAGAGATCTATTCTGGTTCTCAAAATGCAGGAATTATTGCCTGATAATTACAGTTTACCAGCTTCTTGAACAAGAGCACCTTTTTTAAAGGTTTTGAATCTAGACTTATTAAAGGGTTGGACAAGCCACAAACGTAAAGACACTCAAATAAGCTACTGCAGTAGTTAAATAAATGCCACTTTAAATACCTTTTCCTTTATGAAAGCCCACACGTTTAACTTTCATCTTCCTGTCACTGCACTGCTTTCTGCATTTGCAAACATAAAGTCTTTGAAGTCTCTCCATCTTCTCCATTTATGGGTACATGATTGAGTCACTTCAACAAACTTCGAATTTACTTCTTATCACTGCCTTCAGTAAGCACATGGATATGTTTTTCCAACAGCTATAACTTGTACCCACTTCTGTTTAAAAATATGACTTCAAGTGCATCCATCAAACCTCACCATATTTCAGAGGCGAGGCCAGTACTATGGAAAATTGAGGGCATATTCAGTGACTCTTATCTCTTGGCTCCTGTTCCTGACTGGGAGTGCTGCTCTAGGGTTTGTTGCCAATGAATACTCCTTTCTGGGATACTATTTCTCATCCCTAACGTATATCGAGCCTATTTTTTTTCATGCTGATTAACTTCCCAAAGATTTAAGCCCATCTTTCAAATAATATGCTTTTTAATTCAATCAAATGCTTAAAAAAGTGTGCCATTATTTTGTCATTTCTCTACTCTGCACTGACCCAGATAAAACTGTCAGATAAAACCGTCTTCCAAATATGGCTGGGTTTTTCTTTTTCTCCTTTCACCAACAAAAAGAAAACATCTGAACATACAACATCGCATCTTAATTTGGTGATTCTTTACTGAGTAAAACACTTTCAGAAGTCAGGTTTCTCAGAGTGAGACTAAATCAAACTAAATTAATCTGATATACCAGACTTTTTGTAATAACTATTTTCTATCAACCACATTGAATGGCATTTGCTACATCTCAATCCATGAGGGTTTTTTTGATAGCTTTACATCAGGCATTAAAGGAAAATAATAATGCCTCCATCTTCACAAATTTGAAAGAGTAATTTTCAGAAGTGTTCTCTGAGTTTTTATTTACCACTGTAATATGAAGAATTTGTTCGTTATTACATGATTATTTATAACACCCAGCTTTATTTTCACTACAGAACAGTCATAACAGCAGTTCTGCCTTTTCAGCATCACTGTTGAGAACTTCACTGTCACCATTAGACAGGTGTCTCTGTTCTCAGTATTTTTAGAATTTCTGCTTACTAAATTTACACCAAAAAGATCCTAAAGAAAAATCTGTGGAGTTTTCTATAATCATCTATAAAAAAAAAAAATTCTAATTTATACTCATTCCTATACACTGGCAGCTGTCCTTGAACTACTTCAAACCAAGATGGGATTCTTACTCTGCTTAAGCTATCTTTTAATATTCAATGCTCTGCATGTACTAGATAATCATGTGTTTGCATGCTCCCTTCCCTCCCCACTTTGAGGGACACTCCTGTAGGATAGATAAGAAGGGTACAAGTGATGTACCAGTGCATCCTGCAGAACTGAAGATCTGCTTAGGCCGTGTTTCCATCCCCAAGGAAAGGAAAGTCACATAGTTCTCCAGGCATCTTCTCCCATGACCTTATGAACTGTGACGATGAGATATTCGGTTTACAGGATGGAGAGGGAAAAAAACAATCAGCAAAATCTCTTTGCATGTTTGCTTAGCATTTAGCTGCTTCCCAACAAACTAGAATAGCACAAGGATGTCTTGGGAAATCCTCTAGTGACACTGCTCTTCTCCTGTCCCTAGCAAGAGAGGATGGAATAGAGAAGACAAGACCTATTAATGGAATGATTATAAATATGAGCAAAGGCCAACACAATTTCTATGTAATAAACCTGCATTCATGAGCTTTACCCTTACTTGGCTAATTTACTATGTTACACCAAGCAAATTGTCAATAAATAAAATCAATTATCCACAGAATTTTCCTGGAAGAATATGCAATATGCAGAATATATTTACCTTAACAGATGGCTACAACCACCCCTCAAACCTCCCTCAACTTATGAGGTTCAGCTTTGTACCTTATTGGTTACATTAAGTAGATCAGATATTCCCCAGCTTCTCCCATACCCAAAAAAAGCATTTCCCAGTTTATAATTGCCTTTAACTGGGAGCCTCTTCCTAATTTGCAGGCAAAACGAGACGGCTGCTTGACTGACGCTGAGCTGTAGGGAACAGAAGTACATGGTCACAAAGCAGCACGTCAGGAGAGAAAGCTGATACACCAGGCAGCACTTCCAACACATGACAAGGCAGCAAATGAAAGGGCAAAACGTGCCATGCTGCTGGGAACACCTGAGCTGCTGGAAGTGAGCTCCCTTCCCACATTTTAATCTCTACATTCAGTAATCTCTTACGTAAAAGTACCACGCACAGCTTCTTTCCAGCACTTGAGAGCAAGCGAACTGTATTCCTTGCTGGGATAAATTTGTCCGTGCTGCTTTGCCCACAAAGGCCCACGCTTCTGGGCTGGATTGACCAGAGGTCTTCAAACAAACAGCAGCCACCCCAGAGACTGTTCTGAGACAGTTAGGCAGGGCTGTGTCTTGGTCACACAATATCTACTTGTTCAGCATTTTCTTTCACCTTAATCATAGTCCCTTGGAGGAGGAAGAACAAGACACCACTCCTGAGGTTTTAAGGGGGTTTTAACTCACACTGCAGAGGAGTTTATAGACCTGGTTTCACAGCTGGTTTACGCTGATTTAAGAGCCCATTGTTGTGAAAAAGGCAAGTCTTGTCCCCTCTGCCACCACCTGCCTTGCATCAGCTACAGACAGTGCAACTGCAGAGCCTACTGATCCAACAGCAAAATCACTAGCTGGGGAAAGACATGCAGACACACATACACAACTCCTAAAGAACTCCTAAAAACACTTTGGGGGAAGAGTAACTATGGAGAGATTTAGTTTATCCTACATTACTAGAATTAATATTACCAGCCATTTCTAAGACAGTAAAATAACAGAAAAAAAAAAAAAATCAATCCAACCATGAGCACTTTTGAGGGGAAAGTTCTGCAATATTTCAATTTTGGTGGTAAAACCAGTTTTAAAAGATCCTGTCCCTTCCTTCTTATTCCTCTCCCCAACTGCAATATCAACTCTTGATCTGCTAATGCAAAGGTCTGCAGTATTTTGCTATGACACCTTGCTATGAATTAGTTAACAATAAATAAATAAAATCCTTATTAAAAGTAATCCTTTACTTTATGTCACAGAACCACAATTCACTTCACTGGTTCAATACAAGCTTATTAAATATTGCATCTGGATGCTTAGCTAACTCAATCTGCAGCATTTGGGGCACACTTTTTTTTTTTTTCTCCCTCAGATACCCACAAAATCCATTTATCTAGCAGCATTCAATCTTACTGAAGCTTTGTGTGAAAATTCACAAAGATTTAAAATGGTTTAGGTATTATTTTGTGGTAAATAGCACATATATCCGCAATTGCCTGGTTGCAGTAACTGCCCTGCACACACCAACACTTTGTGCAGCTACTGCTTTAGTATGTGCAAATACAGGGATAAACAACACTGACAAAAAAATTCAAGAGCAATCCATCTACTTCCAGGTACTAATTTCTGCCCTTAGGCCACCCCTAGTTCCCTCAAGGAAGCAGAAATATTATGTGACTGCACAACAATTTACATTGGGGAAGTTACCCAGATAAAACTGGTTGAGCCAATAACTTTATTTGTTGTTTGTTTTAAACCCAAATCAGTTCCCTGATAACTGAGCAATTGTGCAAATGAATAGGAGAGGGGTGAGAAGCACAGGAAGAACAACAACAAAAAAATGTTTCTTTCTTTGGCAGTACCAATTTAAAATGTTCTGTGAACTGTGGCCTCCCTCCCTGGCCCTTTTCAATAATCCTTGTTAACAAGGAAAGGCACAGAAACCATGGGAGGACACTGCCTTCCATCCTTGTTCTCCCTTTCTCCATGCCTTACTGGCAGTTTCCACACCTCTAACACTACACAGTTAAGCCAGTGCGATGTATCAGGAAAAATGTTTAACTAAAAAAGGATTTTTTTTTCAGATAAATTAATTTTCTCATTAGGGATTGGGACTAAAGACTCTTTAGTCCATCAATGTTCTTTTTAAAATCCCGAAAATACTGGGTCTCTAAACTGATCTGCACTGGGAAATGCATTTAGTCAAACTGCTTTTAGTTCATTTGAAAACTTACCCTAGTTTTCAAAAAAAAAAAAAAAAAAAAAAAAAAAAAAAAAAAAAAAAAAAAGAAACTTGCATCAGCTATACACAGTAATTATTTTAACTTTCTACTGCATGATTCCTTTTGATGGATTTTTGTTACATTCAATCCAATTCTCTATAAAGTACTCGCTATTTTGCGTTCGTACAGCTACTACTAAGGTCAGAACTAACCTATCAGCCTTGTACCAGATGGCGTCACAAAAAGTGTCCAAGTTATACCGTACTTTGATTAAAAAGGAGGAAGAAAAATAAAAAGAAAAGGAAACCAGAGAAGGTTAACCCTATCACAACACCCTACCATACATCTTATAGTGAGCTTGTGGTATTCCCACTCTATCCTGAACTGCTCAAGAATTTTGACTCCTGCTTATTTAATGAAAACATTTTGTGCACATACTTTAATCAGCACGCAAAGCCTGCAAACGAAGCTCATCAAAAAGGTCAGAACACAGGTTTTTACTTCAGAACATAACCATGAAATTTTACTCCAGATAAACATATAGTTCTATTCAGACAGAGAAAAAAAACATAAAGAATCTGAAGTCACAGTTTTCAAACCATCCATTTATTTTGAGTTTCTTTCATAAGCATCTACTGCCTGTTTTCCAGAGATGTCAGGTCCCTTAAAGTGTTGTTGTATTCCCAGGCTTTCAGAACTTCATTTATTCATCTCAGTCACCCAAAATTAGAGGGCATAGTTTTAGCTATATATCTTGATCCATGTATTCCGGGGGACAGTCTGTGGTGCAGCAAAGACAATTCACGTTGCCTAATGTTGGGCTAAGTCAACATTTAAACCAGTCCTTTCTTCCTGTGCTCATTAACTTGTCCGACATCTCTGCTGGCAGACAATATTACCGCTCTAAGACAGAAATATAGCTAAAAAGGAAATTTCTCCTACCACATAAGCAATCCTTAAAGGTGAAATACATGACATTACCAGACTCCTAACTCAGACCTAGAAGGGATATGACAGAGAATGGTTGAGTCCAGCATATTGGGCAGCTCCCCCAAACCTTCAAGCTCGTTGGTAATTAACAGCTATCCGGATCCTCCACATGAAAGGCAGCTATTGTCCCAAACAGCAACACAGATTTTCTCTTTTCTTTTCACAGCCAGTCTGTGTGTTTTAAGCTTCCCTTAGGACTGTCAACATTCTAGCGTTTTAGAAGCTTCATTTCTCAAACGAACAGAGAAGCTGTTTGACTCTCATTTGACAGGAATGCAAACAGGCTTAGACCATGGGTAGAACAAAAATCATTTTACAGGCAAAGTGGCTTCTCAAAGATCACGAATCTCCCCTTTCTTTGACTGAGTATCTGGCAAAATTTAATATCCAAGCAACCTAAGTATATCTAAAATTTAATACATCTGGAATAGAAACAGAATTATAACAAGGAGCACTGAGGACCTGTAAGTTGTCTCTGATAAGTCTGTAAGCAAGATTTATGAAAGTACATATTAATCTTCTTTGTAGGTATTATAATGTTTTCTGGCAAAACTTCAGGGATAATCCCGTGTATTCCTAAGTGACAATATCTTGTAAAGAAGTAGATGGCCTATTAAAAAAAAAAAAAAAGGCAGGGTGGAGGGGGATCTGAAAAATCTCAGTCAAAATGGATGGGTGAAGAATAAGGGACTGCATATAAACTGTACTTAACTAACCAATGTAATAACTGAAAATGCCATGTTAAATTTGCAATTTGATAGAATGAGATGGGGGCACTTACCTATGAGGGAACAAATTAAAAGAAAATACAAATAAATTAAAAAAAAAAAAGAAGTAACATAAAGGATGCAAGAGAAAAAGGACAGAAATACTCAACTGACATGCAGAAGCTACAAGACTAAAATAAAGAGCTGATCTAGTCAGAAAAGCACACAAAGGAAAATAAGAACTACAAGATATTTTTCAAGTGTCCAAACATCTTTGGCTTTGATTGCTTTTACTGTCTGCAGTCTGACTGCTCTCTCTGTAGGTCGCAAAACTCTATCTGGTCATATGAAGAAAGTTCCACATCTCCTTGTGTTCAAGGTGATTAAGAAAAAAATCCCAGAAGTGGAAGAGATGAACTCTTTAAGGCCAAATTCACCCCCTTCCACTCAAAGGCCCCATTCTTAGTGCGTCTGTCTATGCAATTATTCAGCTGAAGTCTCTAAACATGACTAGAACTGCATAATACAAAAGCATAATTCAGCAAATCAATGAATAGTGCCATTCACTGGGAGAGCCAGCCCTTTCACTGTTGGTCATAACGAAGGTGTTAACAAATGCATGAGCATGTGGAACTGGCTGTCCTCACCTCCAGGTCTTCATCGCAAAAGCTGATGGGAAAGTCCCCAAGAGGCTTACCCTGCTGCTAGAGGAGTGCTCTGGGTTTGGAAATGAAGGTAACTGGCACATCAGATCAGCAGCTTTTATGAGCTTCAGCATCTTACAAGTCTTGGAAGAACTTGGACTCCAACTACAATTTACTGCTATGTTGTAGAAAGCCTGTCAGCAGAGACAATGAAACTTAGGCATTATTAATCTTTAAGAAAAGCATGTTTCTCTTTCCTTATAATAAAAAATCAAATTATATTACCATTTCCCTCCCTTCCTTGCACTTTCTAAAATACAGGAATTGCATTTTCATCCACTGTAACGCACATAACATACAAAAATACACACATTGACACACACAAATAACGGGAAAGCTCATTTCAATCAGTCCCAAATTCCATTTTAGTAAATTCCTTGCACTAGTCTCCAAAGAGAGCACAGGCATCTGCCTGTTCCCTTTTCTGAGGACAGGCTTCACAGAGAATAATCAACACTGACCTCAGCGATATTTATTTACTGACAGGAAAACAGACCCCATCACAGCAAAAGGCACAACATCCAGCAGCTTGCTCAGACACTGTGGAGCAAAGGGAATGTCTCAGTTTGCATGATAACTCTGCAGCCACTCAGAAGGAAAGTGGAGATCACAGCCAGATTCATAATACTTGTATTTCAGTGAATT
>VZSV01000044.1:2242940-2254438 GCA_013398735.1 Nothocercus julius | reverse complement strand
TCAGGTCTATTTGCTCCTCATGAACACAAGGCGTGTGACAACTAAATCATCATGAACAACTAATAATTTCCTGCTCATATCAGGCAAACATGCGTACGTGCAATCCTGCTATCTAATCATAAATATGGTATTTTAACAACATCTATTGCTTATGAAGGCAGGCTATGCCACCTCCTGCATTGCTGGGTAGTGCTAATCGTTTCAAAGCATGCAAACATAATACTTAAGGAAGACATTTATCTAAAGAAGGAAGAACCTAAGTTATGCAGAAATCTTTTAAAATGACTTCTAAATATCACAGTCATTACAATGACTGGTCCATCTTCTCTGCATTTGGTACATTCTTTGCATATGTTTCTCAATAGTGTTTCATAACACTCGGCATTCACTTGTACATGCACATATATTATTAATTCAGTAAAATAAAATTACTTAATGTGCAGTCATCAGTATATAATGCAGTTACGTTCTGAGAACAAGAAAAACATGTACTCCGTTTCAAAATAAATCATTATGGGAGAGAAATCTCTTTTTAAAATGCAAAGTACTGTTTTTATCTGGAGATTCATCAGCACATTCACAGTGCCGAGCTGTTCCCAACAAAGCTATTGTTGCTTGTCCCACTTCTGTCTGGACAGTGGAGTTACCCAGTTCTCATGGGCTAATCAGTCAACTTCAAACACAGGCGCAGATGTAGGCAGGCCTATGTAAACATGTAAAAGGTTTTATAAAAGTACAAAGCAGATGCCGGACATCAAAATCTTTTGGAGTATCCTGGGTCTGACTAGGGCTCCAAGTCATATAAACATAGCATTCCATGCAGACAAATGTGATTCCTACACCCTCCTCCAGCTATCTAAGTACTTCTAGCAATCCCCACATGACTGTAAACACTTTAACTGTGATTTGAGCATGCTGGATTTATCTCTGTAGTTCAAAGGCATAACAAGACCCACAGCTGCATATGTTACCTTCCCTTAAAACACACACCAAGCATTTAAAAGAACACATGCACACACACCTTTCCTCAGAGCGTGTTGATTTTTGCCCATTGGAAAGACCACCCTGCATAGCTACAGTGCAAACACTAACAGGTAACACTGTCTAGGTTTCCAAGGGCAGTAAAAACTTCATAAAGTCTGGATCAAAACTACTGCGGTAATTTAGCATTTCACAGAATACAGCAAAAATCACTAGCAGTGACAAAGGCCAATCACAGGGACCAGGAGTGGAGTTGGGGAACTCACTTACCAAGTATTTTGATTTGACAGATTGACATTACAGTCTTGGACAAGAACCTGTACACCCCTCAGTCCCTGGCCTTTCCTCACCCACATCCCTGCAGCCTCAATAAGCTCAGGAGCCTCTTGGGATCCCTTCGGCCAAAACTGCTTCCCCACAAGGGGGGGCCTCAACAGGTCCCAAATGGCTCCCGAGGACGCCCTCATGCCCCAGTGCTGTGGGGAGGACCAGCTCCCCGCCCCTGCTCTCCACCCTCTCTCACCCTCAGCCAGGCAGCTCGGCTCCCTAACCCGGTTATATCCAGCCCCCTCCCCACATCCCTCCCTCCCCGGACAAACACCGCCCTGACAAAATGGTTGCGGCCCCACAACGACCCCCGCCAGCAAGTAACGCGCCCCGCCCCCCCACTCGCCCCGCCCCTCGCTCACCGCCCAAGATGGCGGATGCGCCTGCCCCCGGCTGAGCTCTCCCCCTTTCCCCGTGACATCATTAGGCAGCGCCGGCACGGCCGATGACGACACCTTGCCGCAGCCAATAGGGATCAAACAATCCCTGCATGCGCGCGCGGCTGGCCCGCCTCCTTCTCCACAGCCATTCGCTCGTAGAGCCCGGGCCCGCCTCCCGCATGCGCACAGCCGTCCGGGGCGCGGGGGGAGGGGGTGCAATGCGCAGGCGCGGCGGGGGTGGGGTAGCTGCACGCTCTCGCGGCGGCGGCCGTTGGCGTCCGGACCGTTAACGGGCGACGGGGAGGGTGGGGGCGCCCCCTGGCGCCTTGGCGGCGGCTCCGGGAGGCAGCGGCGCCGCCCGCAGGTACCTGCGCGGGTTGCGGGTCCCGGGGCGGCGGCGAGGTCACACGGCGAGGTTTAATGCGCTTTTCCCCATGCCGCCCCTGCGGCACCCGGCGAGGCAGGAGCGAAGGGAGCCGCCGCGCAGCCGCCCGGCAGCATGGAGACGCAGAGAAGTAAGTCTAAACATAAATAAACATGCAAATAAATAAGATGCTTGGGACAGCAGGCAGAAACCCCTCCAGGATTCGGCAGCCGTCACTTAGTCCCTTCTCCCAGGGCGAAATTCCCGTGCCAGAATGAGGCGAAGCAGGTTATTCTGCCCTGAAAACACCACGTAACTCAGTTAAAGCCAAATACGTACTTTGGCGTGTGCTGTGCAAGACCCAGATTTTTTTATCTGTAGCAAAGCCTTTACTTCTTCCTAGGTAAATTAGTTTAGTTTCAGTACAGCTCTATTTACAACATTCTTCTTTCTCTTTTTTTTTAATTGAAAAATATAAGTGTAGATTATATAGCCTCAACTGACATGTGGGAAAGTGTAGGTCATCTCATGAAAGACTTATGTTTTTGGTATATTAAGAAATTCTCTTTGTACTTTATATATACACTATATATATATTTATTTCCTTCCATGCCTTATTTCAAGTGTTGTTTTGTTGGGACTTAACAAGACTCCTCTGCCAGATGTGTGACTTCTGTGGGTCTTTGAAAGTGGGATGAGCGCTCTCACCACAGTGCAGTCTCACCGAGTGCTCTCAGGGATACCTGCTGTAGATATTTACTTGTAGACATTTAGAAAAAGTATGTAGCTGTACAGATTTTAATTTTTTGGTGGTTTCTATTCTGTATCTGCTGCAGTGCTGCCAGACTGCCTTAAAGTGGAGAACCTCACCCGTTCTACTGAAAAGACTCTTGAAGGTAATGTCCAGGGAAGGTTGTTTTTTTTTTTTTTTTTTTTTTTTTTTTTTTTTAAAAAGCTCTAAACCCAAAATATATTCTTTATAAATACCCCCTAGTGAAGGAAGAAGATGTGACATAATGGTCGTATAAATTACTATAGCTGATAGCGCTTGGTAAAGAAAATTTACCAAACTACTTTTATCTGAAAATATTATTAACATTATCTTCACTGGAAAACATACTTAAAAGAAAAATTACAGGACAGGGCTGTGAACTTACGTGGTTGAAGGAGGATACAGCTATTAAAAATTTCCAGTGTGTTTTCTCTACTAGTATGTTAAGTTAATTCAGTTGAAAATTTCACTTGTGTGGGTTTCGTTGCTGATTAATTTCTAGTGGGACTAATTTGTCAGTATTGGAGAAAGGCTCCCACAGCAACCCTTGTAATCTTACATCAGAAACGATTTTAAGGATATTCATGGACCATCAGAAAGCATCCCAGCTCATCACGTGACTATTCTTTCATTTTTCTGATTAGGTTTAGAAATTGATTTTTAAAGGTGTAAGCCTAAAAAAAAATAGTGTCCTGACTGATCTTTCAGAAGGCCAGGCACCTGATTGTTGAAATGAGTGTGAGCCTTTAAAAAGTCTACCCAAAGCTATCGTATGCTTAGGCTCCAGGGAAGCTGCACACGCTTGTAAATGGAATTTTTAATTTCAGGTGATCTGAAGACGTTTTGGACACAAATGGAGGGCGGAAGAGTGGACTTTATATTTGAGCAGGTGCAAAATGTGCTGCTGTTGCTGAAGCAAAAGATCAAGGATGGAACTGCCACAAACCAAGGTTTGAAATCATTGCAATAATTGAGCAGGACTGAGATCAAGGTATAGCCTACTTTATATTGGTCTGTATGATATTTGCCACTATTCAGATATCTCTGTGTTTAAATTACTTAGTAGATGACATTCTTGAACAGAGATAACTCAAGAAGGTAACTCAACCTAAATGCAGTATAGAGAAGTATGGCTTGATCACAAATGTCCTCACCTCAAAAAAAAAAAAAAAAAAAATTGAGACCTGAGCAGATAAGTAAAAGGTGCCAAGGTGTCTGAGGAATCATCTGGGATTCTCTTTGTTTGCTTGCTTGCTTGCTTGCTTATTTGTTCCTTTAAACATGGTACGTAATGTATAGTACAACTGCAGTGCAGCAAAATTGCATTCGTAAGGAAGCTACTAAATCTTATGTTTGGATAAAGTACAAAATGCTTCAGCTGTACTTCTAGACACATATGTAAAATTTTACGTGTCTGAGAAGGAAGGCAGGCTCTGCCACAACAGCCCATACAATCAGTTATGCATGGTCATGCTAGTTACTTCTTTAATTCTTCATAAACAGTGGATGGATCCTGCTTGTCCATGGGCTAAACCAACTGTTTCAAATTCTTCCCTGCTTTTGCCTGTCCAGCTGCCAGATGTTTTTTTTTTTTTCTTGACAGAAGTTGTTTTAAAAGTCATCATTGGTTATAAACAGAAACAGGCTAACTGTTTCAAGTGTATTTTGCCATTTACCTTTACATATTTTTACCCTTATATATTTTTACCCTTATATATTTTCAAACAATGTATGGTTCTTAATCACACAGAGGTGAAAAGTTTATTCCTGAGAAGTGACTGTAGTGCCTTGTTTTTTTTTTTTTTTATCTTCAGAAGTTTCGGCTTTTCAAGATGATCTCAGCTACTTGAATGGTTTTGTGTTGATTTCAGGGAGGGTTATTTAACTTTGGAGACAGAAATATAACTTGGAACTTCACTGGGAAAATCTGACAGAAATGCATTATAAGATTGTTGATGATTTCCACTAAAATTTGTTTTCTTTATTTGTGTTAAGATCAGAAGTTTCATGGGCCTGAAGCATTGCACTTGTATATCTAAATTAAATAATCAAATCGGTAAAGAAGAATGACTTTTTTATTCAGTTACCCATGTAGTACGTGTAGTGTATTCATCTTAGTGCTTTTTGTGTGCAGGAAAATGTACAGAAGTGTAAGATGCTTTTTAACTAGTATAACTCTGTTATACTGCTGATTTTAATAATGCAATATTTTTTGCATGATCAAGCTCCCACATCTTGCTTTTATGACAAAGTATTTACAGCAGTGCATAGCTAAAAATTGAACCTGAACTCTCCTGATAATAGAATGGATCTGTGACGTGCCTAAATGTGGACTTTCCCAATGATCTGTTCTGTAAAGATTTCAGACTAAAATATTAACAGGAATTTTACTGGTGTTTGGCTGCTGCTTTATGATGTTAATTGCATGGGGAACTACCCCGAGACAGAACTAGTCTCTCTCTCTCTTTTTTTTTTTTAAATATGTGTTACTATCTGAAGGCCATTTTCGCTAATTTAGCAATACTATTAATTTGGTCCAACAAGATCCAGCCCTTCTTAGCCAGAAGATTAGAAGATTAAAAGATAGTTTCGTGACAAAGACTCTGTACTAAATTTTTTTTACTTACCTTACAAAGATTGGAGACTGCCAGACTGTGTGCATTTGGAAAATATATTCTGGAAGCTTTCTGAAAGCCAGAGGATGTTCAGTGCTGATTCACAATTGCTAAAGTAAGCTGTAATTTTACTGTGAATCCTAGATGAGTCTATTATGGACTGAGGTGTAAGAGGTTAATGACAACCTGAGTGTTACATGGTTGTAGACTAGCATAGTGGAGAAAGAGATGTTTTTAGGAGGTCCCAAGCTTTTAGCTTATATCACTGTCCTTATTGTCATTACTTAAATTAAACCTCATATTTGTGCTGTTTTATGTAGATTGCTGCCAGGCTTTGGCTCTGGTGAATCAAGCTAATCTAAGCGATCTCTTAACCTCAACAAAAGGTATGAGCGTCTTGATTGTGTTTAGTCTATCTGTGTCTCTAATTTATTTTGTTTTACTCAGCAGGAGCTTATTTCCTTTAACTGAAAACAGTAAAATAGATCTGGAAAAATTGTAATTATTAGTTTCCTCAGGTCTTCTGCACTGGTCACTCTTACGTGAGTATTCACTTTTGTGATGTACATGCCTCTATGTGGCTTTTATCTAATTTTACCTAATGAAGGTGGAATTTGGGTTAATAATCCTTGATGAACCTGAGTTGACTGCAAATAGGGTTGGCTTGTGTGTCTCTCTCTCCTCTCCAGATTGTCCAAAGTGCACATTCTGTGGGGTGATTCCACTAACCCAAAACGATGGCCTCCTTTTACTTCAGATAATGAAGAGAAATCTAGGAACCTATAATGAAGAGAAATCTGTCATACATGCATTGTTTCTGTGCACTTTCATAACAACAATATGCATAAACTTAGAAGCTACATGGGACAGCTTAATGAGGGACGGATAGACAGACAGAGACTAAGAGACTCTCTTGTTTGCACACCTATATGCAAACAGATGGCTTTTCTGCAGGTTTTAAGTGGTAGCTGCTTTACAGTAGAGCACTTTGTCAGTATGTTCTTTGTTAGCTGTGGTTTAGTGGTGTATTGTCTTTAGTATATTTTGACAGAACCTGTTTAGTAACTAAAGCAGCTTCAATTATAAGCTGAATGTGGATTGCCTGAGTTTTTTGCTTTTATTCTGTTTTTTTTTTTTTCAGGAAGTAATGTCTTTGGGCATGATATACAGGAAAACAAGCCTAAACAGCAGGCTATGCTTACAGATAACAGTCCTGCAAACTCAGCAGAAAGCTGTCACAGGTTAGTGTATTTATTTCACACTTTTATTCCCGTTTAGCAAAGTTTGCTGTTTAACATAATCTTTATTGTACTTAAGAGAGTTATTAGCTCTCTCTAATATATTTTCATTTATTGTTTTAAACCTTATTTTGAATCCTGACATTTTTCAAGGAGAAAGATTTTTAAGTGGCCTACATGGAAAGCCTGAGTTTTTGAGTAGACTTGATTCAGATCTGCCATTTGAGAACACAACAGAATAAAAGAGAGCATTGGGCTGTAAATAGAGATCCACAAATACTACCCAGATTATTGGGGCAGAATGAGGAGGACAGGACACAACTTTAAACTTTTGAATTCAGTTCTCAAGTCTTTCACAGACTATGTGGCTGTTGGGCAAGTGTCTCTCCATACCTCAGGTACTGACTTGGAAAATGAGGGCAAAGATATCATTTGTATATAAGAATAAATTTCTGTATTTTTATGCAAGTTCTTCACAGAGCATTTATCTTTCATGTGAATACTTTGTGAATACTTACGTATGGTGTCAGGATGGTAACACAGTGCAAACAGTAATTCATTGAAGCCTTTGCCTTTTAGCAATGGACTACTTCTTTCCTATACTAATAGTAGTTGAACTACTAAAAGATTGAGTGCTTTACTGGTTGTCTTAGATGTTTTCTTTTTTTTGCTGTTATTTATTATTCCACATAGTAAAAAGGAGCAGAAGGAGAAATCAGATTCAGAGAATGCTGAAGCACTTAGTGAAATACAAAAGTTACCTCTAAAACTGCAGTATCAGAAACACAAGTGCTCTAGCGCATGTCTTGCCAAGAGACCACTGAACTCCTACAAGGGTGAAAATCCTCTCAAGATACCGATTCTGTTTCACTTCCAAAGACGACATGCAAAAGCTGACTGCCTCTCAAAATCACTGGATGTGAATTACAGAGCTCCTTGTGGAAGGAGTCTGAAAAGTTTTCAAGACGTGCAGCGTTATTTGTTTGAAACAGAGTGCAATTTCTTGTTTGTTGATCACTTCTCTTTCAACACATACGTACTGTTGGGCCGGAATACTGTAAATCCTGACCCGCTTGTGTTCGAGTTTGACATTAGCAATGGAGCTGAGTCTGTGCCTATTTCCTTCTCGAACAATATTGACCGTGCAAGATTACCCTATTTTAAATATCGGAGGGCATCATGGCCACGTGGTTATTATCTCAACAATTTCTCCAGCATGTTTGTTGACTCCTGTGATTGTACAGATGGCTGCATTGATAGGTAGGTTGAAGCATCTGATCCCAAACAAGTGATGTGGCAACAGCAAGGTGATGTTACTGAACGGTGGTAAATCATGAACAACTGATGCTGCTATAGTACTTGCAGTAGCTGTCTTGTACCACACGCTGTGATGACTGACACTGCTATGTCTGTGGCTTCTCCAAACCTTGGGTGCTACTACTGTACAGCCCCAGTTACAAAGAAGGAAGTGACCAAGCTGTGGATTATGTTCTGTTCCTTTTTTTCCCAAACTGGCAATGCCTCTTCTCCTCCAAGCAGAGCTGGCAAGTAGATACCTTGGCCTTGGGGAGGGAGTGAAGGAGACACTTAGGCAAGTTGAGGAAGGCTTATTTTCCTGGCAGGCATGGAAGGATGCTGCATGCCAGCTTCTGCTGCTGCTTCCTTTTTAGGATCATTTGGAGCTGAGTTGGGGCAGCCTGGTGAGGTGAGATAGTTCCAGACATTGCCCTCTGTAACAGTCTAAGGGAGAAACCTCTCTGTTCTCTCAATCCATGTCTCCTAAACAGAAACTATGAAACTCTATGGTCACAGAGCACATGACCTATTAAAATGGTGTTGTGCGTTGCTGTCTTTTTCCAAAGCCCAGTAACTCTGAATGACATGTTATGCCAGAGGAAGCTGACACAGTTACCTTCACGTATATTTAATGAAAATCTTGTCTGTTTTCAGGTGCCTTCAGCGCCATCTCTGCCTGCAGTTGTTACCTTGTTTTTGTACCCAGCTAGATTCTTGACTGCTAGAGCCGTTGGCACATGCTGGTTTGCAGTATTGTCCGTGCCCAGCAAAAGCTTGAGATCCCTGCCTAGAATAATGAAGCTTCAGTAATTCGAGTTGTTCAGTTTCAGCTGAGCAGTGGGGAGCAGCAAGCACATAGCAGGCTCCTTCCACGCACTGAAGTTTCCCAAGAGTTGAGATGTGCAGCTGTGGGGGTCAGGCTTTGGTCAGCTGCTGTTTGTTAAAACAAACAAACAAACAAATAAAAAAAAAAAAAAACATTGTGAGTCTTTGGAGCTGCAGTGACACAAGATGATGCAGATAGTGTCACTGTAGTTCTCCAGAGTGTATGGTAAAAGTCTTCCCTTCTTGGGAAGAGGGTGGGAGGAAGCTGATGAAGACTACTTCACCAGATTGGGGTGCTGTGCCAGAACCAGTGATTTATTCATTTTTTTTCCATTTTTATTCATCCAGTCCATTTGACAA
This sequence comes from Nothocercus julius, assembly GCA_013398735.1. NCBI lineage: Eukaryota > Metazoa > Chordata > Aves > Tinamiformes > Tinamidae > Nothocercus > Nothocercus julius. Next base: position 2,245,280 of record VZSV01000044.1, on the reverse strand, counting down.
TGTCCTGTTTGTAATTGGTGTCTGTCCCTGTTAGGTTGTTTGCATGGGCCTTTTACAGAGCATGAAAGAAGAACAAGGGGAAAAAAAGGGGGAGAAACATGACAGCTTTAAAAAAAAAAAAAACAAAAAAAACACACACAATTTAGATTGTAAAGCACATACGACCAGGCAAGGAACAAGGAAGCGAACAGGGTATTGATGGAGTCAAGGTGGGGAAATATACAGTCAGCCACATTTTTAAATGAACTGAATTTAAATTTGATTCCACTGCTCTGAATACATTTAGATTTCTGTATGATGTTTTACTGTCGATCTTCTAGGTCAAAATGTGCATGTCTGCAGCTAACTGCAAGAGGTTGTAGTAAAATTTCTCTGTCTCCAAATACTAAAACATCTTGTGGATACAATTATAAAAGACTGGAGGGACCTCTTCCTAGTGGGTAAGAAACACAAAATCTATACTTTTATATTTATACTGTTATTTTATCTTTACTGTAGTGTGCTCATTCAGGCATACAGGGAGGGGTGGGGGGCGGCCTGCCACAAGATTATCACAATATATAACAGTGAAAGAATGGGGAAACCATCGGTGCCCCTTGTTTCTGCCCTGTACCCTGACCAGCCAGTTGCTCTGTAGAAACAGAGCCCTCAAGAAATACCAGCCAGCTGCTCTTACTGGATTTGGGATGGGGTGTGCAGGGAGCTTGAGGAGTGAGGAGTGCTCCCAGTTTCTCCTGTGATGGCAGCCACTGTTGCACTGTGTGCCTGCAGTCCCTTTAGAGAATTAGAAGAATTGTACAAGATGACTCTGCAGTGGCCAAGGGTTGAAGCCACAGGCTTAAGGAGCCTCTTTTCCTACCCTTGTTGCTGTGTGATGTTGGCTTATGGTTGGCATATAGAATGAAAGCTGCTCTTAAAGTTGTTCTAGAATCCCAACGCTGTGCCCATCCCAGAAAAAAATCCCCAAAAAGTACAGTTGTGAATGGTTTTAGCAACATTTGGTAAATCCTGAAACTAGTGACAGCTAATGAAATTCAGGCAGACAGATTCTCTGTGCTAAAATCTGTTCCAGCATAGAAGTGCACCGCTAAGATTTCTGCATCTTGTGATTTCCACCTATAAAATGAAAGGTAATGTTTATTTTTCATCGCTGCTTACACCAAATCTGTCTGTCAGTCTCTTAAAATTGATGAGTCAAGAATCAAGGAAGTCTTGAGTTCCAGTACACTACACCCGATCAATTACAGCTTGGATCTTTGTCTTTTCAGTGATCTGCTTTATTTCTGCTCAGGGTAGAAATTAATAATAGCACCTTTGTTCTGGTAATGTATTGTTTAATACTGTGGGGTTTTTTTCTTTTTTTCTTGACAGAATTTATGAGTGTAGTGTGTCATGCAGGTGTGACAAGATGATGTGTCAGAACAGAGTTGTGCAGCATGGCATCCAAGTTCGGTTGCAGGTGTTCAACACAGAGAAGAAGGGCTGGGGTGTCCGCTGCCTGGACGATATCGATAAGGGGACGTTTGTTTGTACTTATGCAGGTAACTGAAGTTGACATGTGGAATTTTATAGTACAATTCTCCTTCTGTGGGCACTGTAGGGTATACCCTGGATTTTTTTTTTTTTTTTTTTTTTTTTTTTTTTTGAGACCCCAACAGGGAAATATTGTAGTGTTAGAAGTGAGTCAGTATACTCTTGACTTGCAGGTGGTCAAAAGGATAGAAGAACCTTGAAGAACTCTGCAGCATGATGGTGCCAGCCAAGCATTCAAACCATTCTGAAGCAAAGCCTGTCTCAGACTTTTGATTTTTCCCTTACAAGTCTGTGAATCCTGTGCCAAGGGCTTTGCCTCCCTTTAGTATAAATGCATTCATATTTTGCTTTCCCAAATCATGCTGTTCCTTAATGTTGATTTCTGCTGAAATAGTGACTGTAACTTAACACACTTAGCTTCTGAGCAAACAAGCAAACTAAAAAAGACTTCTCTTTTTTTATTCCAGGCAGATTAATGAGTAGAGCTGAAGTTCAAGTATTGGGAGGTGCTGATCAAGAGCTGAAAGAGCAAGGGGCTGTGAATGACAGAGGGCACAGCTTTTTTCCCAAAAAGAGAAAACTTGACAGTGGTTGTTCAGACTCTGAGGTTGAACTAGTGCAGACTGACAAAGATCACATTCTTGAGAAGCAGGAGTCTTTGTCTCAGACTGTGACAGATGAAAATAAATCAACTGTGTAAGTTTACCAGAGGAGACATAAGCATAGTTGCACAAGCAACTTTTGCATGCTGCTCTTCTAGAAAGTCTTTTAGAAAACTTACAGTAGAACTGAATGTCCTCAGCTGTG
>VZSV01000044.1:2219542-2242900 GCA_013398735.1 Nothocercus julius | reverse complement strand
TACCTGGTTATTTTTTTTCTGGGACATGGGACATGGTTATCCTATGAATTAATTTCCCTTCTCATGTATATCACTTGCCATTTTGGGGGAATCTCATTCATCTCCTCTGTATACCTGTCTGTTCAGGGCATGAATCATCACGCTAATTTGAAAGAAGAAATAATTTTAAAATACTTCATGACACTGAAGGGTTTGATTACAAAGTTGCCAGTAACAGTCATGTCCTTTGTTTTCGATCTCTAAACTTTCTGTTCTTTCCTAGCTAGAGTGTAACAACAGTTTGCTTCTGTAGTGAATTGTGTAAAAGCTATAATCCTGTTCTCATTTTATATTCAGGGCCTCCTAGCTCCAATTCCTAACATATAAAAGCCCATAAAGCAACCTGGATGATTTTGCGAAAAGCTTTGTGCAGCCATCCTCCAAGAAAGGGGGAGTTTTCCTAAATTTTATTCCCTTTTCTGCCATGCGGCTTTGTAAAGACTTTCTTTTTACCATCCATAAACAATTGTAAGTTTTGCTGATCTTATATAAGAACATTTTGTGAATCTGAGAGAAACACCATGAAATTGCAACTGGAAACTTTCAGAAATACTTATCAGTATCTTTTTAGAGCATAGAAACTCTTATTAGGAAAAAAAAATGGATATGAAGAATGTAGAATTTTAAATCATAGCAAGGCAATGACCAGGTGTGTATTTTCACTTGAGAGATGAAACTTGGTGAGGAGCTACAGTAAGACTGACTCCAGGCAGCAAGTACTGGAAGAGAGAGGCTTTTGCAAGGTTAAGATTGCACTGGAGGGTCAGAGAGAAGGTTAGAGCATGTCAGGGAGACAGGCAGTATCTACAAATTTTTATTTTTCTGTTATTCTGAAATTGCTAGTTGCACTGAAAGGTGTTTCTTCTTAGACGAGCTTCACAAATTCTGATTTCAGTGTCTTGCAAAGCTAATCAAGTAATTTACAAAATGATTAATTCATTATCCTCAATTAACTAGATTTTACTTCTGTTAAATTCTTTTAACATAATTTACAGGGAAGTACTGTTGTTTACTGCACTGCTACCTTAAGTCTCATGAATTCCCCCTCCTGAGAATAAAAATGTTTGAAGTGTGGAATAGATAAAAATATTATAGACAAAAAGGCATTTTTTATTCTGCCTTATAAAAAGTAATAATCCAAGTAATGATCTTAAAAATCTTTCACACTGCATCCATGTGCTTACTCTTAAATGTCATTCACCTGTCCAGGTTGCCGTTAAAAGGGCAAAGTAAATATAATCATGTAAGAATGTCACAACTTCTGATGAGCACAGCAGATTCTGAATGTGAAAAGTTGGTTTCAATCTTCAGGAAGCCTTAGAGTAGCATTTTTGCTGTTATGAGTAGCCCGAGGGAATACCATGATGTTTTATAGGGCAAGGAAGTGCATATAAATGTATTAGGTTATAAGTTTTCTTGGGTAAGAGTTATTACGTTTTGCTTATTACTTATATGATATTGTACGTATACTCATTGTAGGTGAAGCTGGTATTTTCTTCAACACTCGAAACGTAATGAAAGTGAATGTGACTGATGTCTTGAAAATATGTATTTCTTAGAACCAGATATTGCTTCTCATTCTATCTCAACCTTTCCCTGATGTGTAAAAAAAAAAAAAAAAAAAAAAAAAAAAAAAAATTCTTTTGTGCTGGACTGTTTTTTAGGACTGTTTTTTATTTCTGTTACACAGTCACTCTCTCTTCTTATGTCTCCCTCTCTATTCTTCGGTCCCAGCAACACCTGTTTTGTTTTCCTGTTAGAAACCTGTAGTGTCAAAACTGTTGAAAGCAATCGCAGAAAAAAAGGCAAAATTCTGTCTGAGCTTCTGTATGCTGAGATGACCTGATAAAATAAGTTACCAAGACAGGATAGATTTTAAGTCTCAGAATGAGAATTGGGAATGATATAAAAGCTTCTGTCAATGTCTTACTATGATGAACTGTGTTTTGTTTGTTTGTTTTAAAAATACTTTTTCCTTGATTTCTAAATTCAAAATAGTTGCAGAACTTGGAGTGAACCAAGACTGCAAGCTTGGATGTAGTTTCTTTATGAATGGAAGACTATTAGAGAAATGTGTTGCAAGAGTTACTTATGGGCCTTTTTGTCTTCTACAATTTGGTTTTGATCTTTCTGTACAGGTTTTGTCCAAGGAATTTGAATATAGCAGCCATGAGAAGGTCTGGAACTAGAATAGCTGTTCTTCACCACCACCAGCTAAAAATGGTAATAATAATGAATGACTTCAATAGACTCATTTTCACTGTGCTGTATATGTATGCTAATTTTGACCTTTTAATTGTATACATTTTAAATTGTAATGAACTTTTTTCATGAGACTGTGTGATGCCGTAAGCTACTCTAGTGTGCTGGAAACTGTACCCCATCCCTTCGACATTATCAGTCCTCCAACAGGTTCCCCAAGAACCTAATTCTTCTCCCATTCTTCCTTCAGAGAAGGAAACCTCAGAAAACCTCAGAAGTTGGATGCAGTTATCTCATGCAGTAGCACAGTTGGGAGAATTTGTGTGAAGTGTTACCTGGAAATACATGGAGAGGAGGGAAACTGATAAATTCAGTCTGTGGGTTTCACTGCACTTAAGAAATGTGCATTGGACTTCCCTGTGAACAATCAACAGTGCTGTCATTTCTGGAGCCCCCATAGTTGCCTTTTTGGGGGGATGAGAGAGGAGAAATCTTGTCACTTCTGTTCATTTTATTGAAACATAGCTTGTTTGGGCTTTCATTCAGCTGCTGTGGGGACCTCTTTCCAGCCTATTTAGAATGGTAACTTAAGATGTTTCTTGTACTGCAATGAGTGTTTGGGCTTTGGAAACTCAGTCATATTCATACCTTACAGTAGGTTTAAAACTTTAACCCCAGAACTCTAAAATCCAGATGGTTTCCCTTGTTGACCCTAGGCTACAAACAGCCACAGGACATCCCAACCTTTTCCTTAGCTTTCGTTCTCCTCACAGGAAGTTGATACCTTGGTGCACAGTGCCAGCTCTGATGAAGATAACAGTTCTCAGCCTCATCAGTCAAGCACAACAAAGCTCACCACTGGAACAAAGAAAAGAAAGGAAAGTAGGTTTGCAGAGCTATAAATGCGGTGCTCTTTGTGTGCTTGTGCTCCATCAGGCAATAGATGTGAAATGCAGACAGTGATGTTGGGATATGTGCGGGCCTGTTCCCCACATAGTGATGATGATGTCCCCATCTAACACTCAAACTGGCTTACCAGACTTGAGTGGTGCAGAAATTAATACTGCCTTGCATATTGCAGTGCATTAACTGCTACAAGACAGTCTTTTGTCTGCAGATTTGGTCTTAGGACATGCTGGACAGTGCCGAGAACATTTTCTCAAATATAGTGCAATTCCAGAAAAGTCAGTCTTGCAAAATGTTATTGTCACATCCAGTACTTGTTCCAGATGACAAAAATAGAACAGGATCCAGTGGCAGAGGCAGGGGGGCAGTGGGCTGAACCGGGAGAGGGTGTATAAAACAGATGCTGTTTGCATGTGTGTCTTGTTTCTGTCCTAATTACAGTGAGTGATTCTCCAGGATGAAATTAAAGGTGGAGGAGGAGGATAAAATGTCATGTGGACAAATCAGTTTGGAGTGGTATTTGAGAGGAAGGGAGAGACTACGTTACTCTCATGGGACTTGAGCAAGTGCTGTGGCATTGCAGCAGCAAGCGATGAGAGGTGCAAAAGGGCAGGGCTGTTTTAGGCCTTGTAAATAACAAGGAAGCTTCATACATTTTAGAGAACAGCAAAGTGGGTGGATAAGAGTTTAGAGCAAAGCAAGGGAAAGGCTTTGGGCTCTAGTGTCACTGCTGACTTGTTTTGAACTGATACTGAAAAATAACTTTTATATTGGCAGAGTCTGATGAGCAGCAGAAGGAAGAACATCCGATGCAAGCTGGAGAGACGGAACTTGCTGGAGAGGACAGTGCAGAAGGCAAAGGGAAGCCCCTGTCTCAGGAGGGTGCTGCCTGTGGCCCGTCGGCTGTGCTGCATGATGCTCGTGCTATGAGGCGGTCCCAAAACGTGCCACAAAAAGATGACTGCACAGAGGAAGGATGCAGACAGTCAAAACAAAAAGCGTTTTGTGAGGAGGCTGATGATGACAAGGCACTTCTGAAGAATGCTAATGACGAAAATATTTATGTGCTGGATGCCACAAAAGAAGGAAATGTGGGTCGTTTTCTTAATGTAAGTAAAAAGTTGCAGGTGTTCTCTTATTTGTTTTGGCTTAAATACATAAACGATGCATCTGCATAAACTGGAAACCTGTTGTACCCAGACATGTGTTGGGCACAGGTCAAGGCAGGTGATGTGGGGCTACATTCATGCTGAAGTCACAGAGCAGCCGTTTGGGCCATGCGGGCTCTAGGATGCATAGCATGTAATGGGAGTAGTGTTTGCCATCCAGAAGAGTCTCCATGTGTGACATCTTTGTCCTGTTGTTTGGATGGCTTTCTACCATAGTCCAGAGAGTAGGTGGCACATTTTAGTGAACCACATGTTTTCTCCCTGTTTCACTTTTTGTTTCCGAACCATGGTGAAATGTGCGATATCATAGGCAATTTCCCTGAAGTCCTAGCACAGGTTGAAAAGGTGGTCTTGCATACTGTGTAGACACCTGCTTAATAAGTGTCTCTGCATTTTGAGTTGATAGAAACAGTAACGAATTGCCAAGAACTCCCAATAAATATGGATATTCCATATGTACTTTGCACTTTGATTTTCTCTCCATTGACATTGATATGTATATATCTCCCAGCAAAATTCTTGCTTAGTTTAAGCTATTTCTCATTGCAGAGATAAGATGGCCATTAGTGATCCATCTTTCTCCAACCTTTCTTCTGCATCTGTGACTGTCACATGTTCCTACACACTGCTGAGTGACCTTTAGCTTCTCATAACCGTTTGCCAAAATACACAATCATTTCACCTATCAATTGCTCCCCAGGGCTGCTCTGCTGACTGATACTGTGATATGTCTGTTACTTAATGATTGTCTGTGATGCATTCTGCAACAGAGGAAGAATTCACACCAGAGACTGTTGGAAAATAGCTTGATAAAAAGAACTTGATTTTTCTAGGCAAAAGTATTTCCATAAAATGACAGAGATAATGTTTTAAATAGTCATAGCACAAATCAATGGTAGTGATACTGAGTAATAGAGATTTTGTTGTTGTTGATTGAAGAAGAGGTAGAAGGAACTATCTTTAATAGTGACAGATGTCTAACACAAAATAGTCTTTGCCTGAAGAACCTGTGTGTTTCGTCGTTTTTAATGCAAGCATTCTGTTTCACAGCACAGCTGCTGCCCAAATCTCTTTGCACAGAGTGTTTTTGTAGAGACTCACAACAGAAGTTTCCCATGGGTGGCGTTCTTCACAAACAGGTGAATTTTTAAAATGTTTGATACTGTTTATTCAAGGCACTAGGGGGGAAAAAAAGCACTTCTTAACTATTAGGAAAATTTATACAAAGTAGACATGTTCAGGTCATGAATCCGTAAAAAGCTATTTTCTTGTTAGTGACTTCTTACTGTGCACTTAAAGACTCGAGGAATACATGAGTGATTATTATTGCTAATGAATTTTCTTCAGTTTTGCGCTGAAATGCAAAGTTTCTCTGGAAGCTTAAGATGTGAGTCTGTCTTCTGGATGACATGAAGGGAAATAGAGACTTCCCGGAGAATTGGAGACAAATGGACTCCAGGGAACACTGATGGTCTGGAGAGCCTAGAAACCCTAGGCCCAGCCCTTGGTCCCATGCTAACCCAGGTGCACTGGGATTGCCCTGTAAGGAGCAGTTCAGAGGCCTCTGAAGTCAGTGTTTTGAAATATGTCAGAAAGAGATTTTGTTTTGGCTCGAGTCTCTTCATTGTTAAAGTTAAGAAACATATGGTGAGGCTTGAGGCCGTTGAAGAGATGCAAAAACGGCCTGCAGAAGATACTGAAGAAGAAAAGATTTTACTGAAGAGAGTACTCCTTTGGCTTGTCTTCTTGCTTTCTAGCAGTCAGCTATTCAGAAGTTTTCTACATTAAGGACTGCATCCGGATCCTTAAGCTTAATGCTGCATCTTCTATGAACTTACCTGGTCTCTTTTCATCTGCTTAACCTTTTTGTCCCCCAGAACACCCTAAGGCAGCAAGTCCTATACTGCAATTCTGTGCTGTTTGCAGTCTTCCTTTTTTTTTTTTTTTGTTTTCAGCTTGCTGCCTGATAATTCCCTGAATATCCCTTATGCTTATCCTGTGAGAAATACCGGATAATAACTTCCTTCTTTGTAATATTCCTATTTTACTGTATCTTCCTTCAGTTGTCTGGGTCTCAAATTGATGCATCCTAGTTGCAAGTATATAATTCGGTGTTCATTTCAGACAGAGAATTTCCTGCAAAAGAAATTGCTTCCCTTCCATTTTTGTCATAGTGGTTGGTCCATAGAAGGGGTATGACGAGCATGTGTTTACTTTGTGTCTTGGGCTTTGGGCACAGAAACAGTGAAATTCCATTAAAATTGAACCAGAGGTAGTATCTTCATCACCAGTGTATCTATATATCTGTTTAGACTTACATGATGACATAGTGAACAGAAAGAAACTGGTTATATTCTCATTTCTATGTATTTACTGCTCTATGTTTATTTTCTGAGCATGTGTATGTTCCCCAGAATTTACCTGGAAGTTAGAACAGCTTGTTTAGGCCAACTGTATGGCATTGCTTGATAAAATTACTTTCTCATTTACACTCCCTGTAGCTTTGGTAGGCAAAGCAGCGCCTGTGTGCCAGGAGTTCCTTGTGTGCCCTAGCTCTCCCCTGCAAGCTGCCTGCACAGCATCCTGGCGCCTCCTAGTTTGGGGTCTGCATGCAAGTCGTCGCTGACAAATTGTAAGCACGCTGCTCTTTCAGTTTGTTCAAGCAAGTTGACCAAGTGTTTTATTTCTTAGGCACGTGAAAGCTGGCACAGAACTCACGTGGGATTATGGTTATGAAGCTGGGAGCTTGCCGGAGACAGAGGTTTCGTGTCAGTGCGGATTTCAGAAGTGTAGGAAAAAAACCTTGTAACAATGTTTTCCTGTTGTCAACGGTTTGTCTGCCTGGAGATTCATGTTCTGGAAGGGACTATGCAGCAAACAGTGCACTGAAACAAAATTGTGGTGCTAACTACATCCAAATAAAATGCCTTTCATCTGATCGTTTTTTTTTTTAAATTCATATTTAAATTTCGTTTTTATAATTGGCAGATTCAGAACTGCTCGTCCTAAGAATAAGCATAAAATGTTTTTTCCTAGATCATGTCCATGCTCCTTGTCTTTTTTTATCCACTTCATTTTTTATTCACAGAGAAAGTTCCTGTTACATTGGAAGAACTCACCCTCCTGTACAGTCTGCAACAAAAACAAGAGCAATGCAGGGAATGTTATATGGGGCCTTCCAGAAGGCTCAGTTAGGAAAACTGAAGATTTCTGAAACTCATATGGATATAAGTCACTCTGCTCAGAGGTTGCTAGAAGGTAATGAGTGATATAAATATATCTAAGCCTGATAGATACAGTGAGACAAAAAGCCTTGAATAGTGCTGAGATTAATCAGAACAGTTTTGCAGAGCTGTGGCTGTGCTACAAAGTGAGCTAGGAAATTCCTGCTACTGCGGGAGAGAAATGATATGGGTTGTTTGCATGTGTCTGTGTGTTGACAGCACACAGAAACCTTTGAGAAATCCACTGTACCTCATTTCAGTGTCACAGTGTATAACTTCCTGAAATTCAGAAGCTTTCACAGTGTTGATTTCTGGTTCTTGGTGTTGATTCTCTGAAAGGTCCTATATCACGCAGAAGTGGCAGGTGAGGTTTGCTTAGCCACTATCAGATTTTGCCATTGCCTTTCCTCTCTTATAGAACAGAGAGAAAAACACTACTTGCAAAAGGCAGTGCCCATTTAGGCAGTTGCATATGGGAAAGAAATAGGCTCAAGAACTGCAGTAGCTACGGAATAGAGATTCCAAGGCTACCTCTATACCATAAAACAAACGTGAAGCAGGAACCAATTTCCCACAAATGAAGCACATGCTCCCAACTTTCCAAACCGCATTTACACACTCAATAATCATCCCAAGCACATCCCTCTTACACCGACTGGTTAGTAATTTACACACAATTATGATTTCCTTACTCATTGTGCCCACTATTATGCATGCTCAGGGGAAGGGTCTTCACATGGCCAAGGGTCTTTTGACCTATAGGCGTGATTTTTAGTATTATAATGATGGCAGTTCACTTAAGGATACATAGACCTTGAGTTTTCTTGCCAAGTTTGCAAGGTATTTTAAAAAAAAAAAATTGATTTTAATGAGCAGTTCCAGGTTGTCTTCAGTTAAAGAGTGTTAACTGGCTGCTGGGTTCGCTCTGCTGATGTTTCTTCACATCCTACCAAGATACAGGGGATATCTGTTCTGCTTCTAAGGTGAATCATCCTAATCCTGCATCACTACCTGTGACCAAAAGAAGCTGGTGATTTGGGCTTTGTTTTTTGTTTGGTTTAGATGCTTCAAAAGGGGAAAAAAAATAGAGGTTTGTGCTTCAACATTGTCAAGAGTGTTGATTTTTACTGATGGTTTTTGTGACTGGGATTTGAAGTGTAGGCTAATCCTGTGGTCTGGTGAGAGAAAGACCAAATCTGGGCAGTTTTGTTACCAGGCGACTGCATTTATGTGTCCATCAAGGCTGCTCCATCTCGTCTGCCTCTTTTCCTTCGTGCACGTTGGAGGCCGCATGCCTTTGTGTTGCTGACTTCCCATCATATGCAATACCCTTCCTTAGTTGGGTATTTTGGAGGTGGGATGGGGAGGGAATTGGGTTGGGAGGAGATCCTTAAAATCCTGTCTAGCTTTTGGAAGAGCAGGAGTGAAGGAGAGGAGGGTTCGTAGGGGTCTGCGGTACAGGAACAGAGATGAGAAGCACCTCCCTGACAGGGGCTTACCAAAACATGCTGCAGCGTGTCGGGGGCTCTGGCAAAGGCAGCTTTGTGGGGCGCAGGTGGGTCAGATGGCTCCCAGTATGTCAGGAATTTATTGTACATGGTCCTACAGCTGGAAATGCTGGTTGCAGGAGAAATCCCACAGCCTGCTGGCTATGTCGTTGACTGTCCCATCTTTATCAGCCGGCTGTTGGAATAGTCACATGTCACTGTGCTAGTCCAGCATCAAAATGCTTCCTGAGGGCTCTGCTGGCCCTGCACATCTTGTTGCCTCCTTGGGATTTTGTTCTGGTCAAGTGAAACATTAATGGTCACTGGGGGTAGGGGGGTGACCCAGGGTGACCCAGGGGACTTCCTCAGGGGAAATCACTTTGGCAATACTTGTCTGAGCCGTTTGTGAGCTCTGCCTCCAACGTGGGTCACTCGTCACGTCCGTGGCGGGATGCGGGAGTGTCGTGTCCCGTCCTGTTCTTGCCGGGAGCGGGGATCGAACCTGCAGCTCCCGCGCCGAGGGACTGCTCCAGTTCGGGCCACGCCGGGGGACGGGCGGCAGCCAATCAGCGGCGGCAGCGCCTCAGCAAAGCCCCGCCTCCTGACCCCCAGCGTCTCGCTCCCGGCGCTAGTGAGGGCAGCGGGCGGTGGCGACGAGGGCTTCAGTAGGCGCTTCTGCGCATGCTCCGCCCCGGGGTCGGACGCCCACTTCCGCGGCCCCCCTCCTCGCGCGCGGAAGTGGGCGCTCGTGCGGGCCGGGCAGCGGCGGCGGGGAGCGGAGGGAGCCCCTGCCCTGCGGTAAGTACCACTGCCCGGGGCGGGGGGGAAGAGGGGCAACGGCGCCCACCCCCCCGCCCGCCCCAGTGCGCGCTGCCCCCCACTCCGCCCTCTTCCCTTCCCCCCTCCGCAGCTCAATGAATGGGCCGGGCCTGCGCAGCCCTCCCCCCACCCCCGCCGTTGAGGCGGCGGTTGAGGCGACGATTGAGGTGCCCGTTGGGGCAGGCGGCACCGCGGCCCCGAGGCCGGGGGTCGCTGCCCGGGGCCTGGCGCCTCGATGCTGAGCCCGGGGGGCGCTCAGACCTGCGGGACGGAGAGGAGGGACCCTTCGAGTTCTCCCCCCGAGTGCTCCCGGTTTTGGAATGTGAAGGACAAAGCGACCGACCGGGGCTGCTGCTTTCCTCACGAAGCGCGGGTGGAGGAAGTGCTGAGTGTGGCTTGGTGGGCCTGCAATTGTCTTATTTTTTTCCTTCAGTTGCTTCCTGCTCCGTGTCGAGCTGAAGAGAAGAGCAGGGCAGAAGCTGTGGCCCTGGCTTTAGGCAGTGTCCTGCAAGTCGGGAGCCTTGGGCACTCACCCGGCTAGAGGCATGCTGTGGACCTTCTGGGCCGCAGTTCTCTCCCGTGTAAAATACATAAATTGTGTTTACTTGCAAGGGTGCTTTCAGATTTGGTTCTCGAAAATAAGTCATTGATTAAACCAGCAATATTCCATGAAGACCTGCTTGGAAATTGTATTAGCCTAGTCACTTGGCAACTATGTTATCATCCCTCTTGTCACTTTCTGTTTCGTTTATGGGTTCTCTCCATTCTGTCACTATTGAAACAAACTGTGCTTGTCAGCGCGTCTGCAGCAAAGCAAGAGGAGCAGCAGGGACACGTGATTTCTTTTTTTCTCTTGATTGCTTCTCCTCTAGCTCCTGTTCTGCGGCTTCCGCTGCTGCGTCACCAGGGCAGGGTTGTGGAAGGCAGCTCTGCTTGTGGGGGGACTGGGCCAGCTGATCCCTAGAGGTTCTCTCCAACTGTTGTGTGGTGGGTCACCAGCTTCTGTAGATGAATTAGTCACCTTTAGTCCCTGCAGTCTACTTCAGTAGTAGTAATAGTGGAAGCCTCCTGTGAGGAGCTGCAGAAGGACTTGATGACTGTGAATGATTTAGCTATAAAATAGCTCTGGAAAGTGAAAAGCACCCATACAGCAGAGCACCCATGAGAGCAGTGGTGGCTTCCAGAATTAGTAAAGAGATCTAGGGTAGTTCTTAGAAAATGTTGACTCTGTGCTCAAAAGCAGCCCAGAATATGACTGAATTACTAGAAATGAAGAAGGGAAAGAAAAAAAAAAATGAAAATGCCCTCATATGGTCTGTGGTGTTCCACCTTGCTGAAGGTTGTGTGTGATCTTAGACATTGAGAGGTGCCAAGGCTGACTGAAGATATGGAGCTGTTTCTGCAGGAGAATCGACCTCTTCAACGTGAAAAGCAGGCATTTGGAGGGGGTCTGCAATAATGTGGTGTTACTCGAGAAGCAGAATAAGGGACAGTTGCTTCTTGCCTATTCAGACAGGAGAACTGGGATGTCAGATGAAACCTCTGAGTGGCAGCAAAAGCTAAGGGTTCTGTAAACAAAATAGAACTGTGAAATTCAGAATGTGCCTTTACCCCTTCCCTCACTGTGAGAGCAGCAGGATGTGGATGTGTTGCCCCATTTAGCTCCGTACCTGACCCTGCTACCCTGCTGTCCTGTGTTTTTGAGGACGTGCAGCAGTGCTGCCCTTGTGGAGGCGAGCCTGGGGAGAGCAATGGCCAGGAGCTCTCCTTCCTGCCCTGCAGAGCAGAGGCCCCACGTTTACCCTCACTGAGCACCGTGTGTTGTCTTTCAGCACCAGGATTTCTCCTCAGAGCCTCTAAGAGCACCAGGGATTGTAGATTCACTTTTATCCTCTTTCCTGCCACGTTCCCAGAGCCCCTCGAGCCGGAGCCTCTGACTAGGCCTGAGCAGAGCCTATGTATCTGCATCGATCCCAGGTATTAGCTGGCTGTGGGCAGCTTTCCCTGAGTTGTGTGACAGACCATCCAGTCTCACCCCTACATTTTGTTTGCGACTTCTGCTTTACATCTGTGTCTGGCTGTTCCTTGCATTGTGATTTATTTTCTGCCCAGTGTTGCTTATTCTGACCACTAGCTTATTCTGCTTTGTGGTTTCTTTGCATCTTTATTTCTGATTTTTATTATACATTTCTATTTCTGTTGCATTTATTTAAATGCCTAAATTCCAAGACTGTTGTTGTGATGGTCACTGTGTGGGTTCAGGATGCCCTATCAGATTATTTATAAGAATTAGAAAGATGGGAAGAAAAACAGATGTTTGTGGAGATGAAGTGACTTGCCTAAGATTGTCTGCATGGCAGACTCAAGGAAAAACCCCTACTCTGGTGTTCTTCTCACTTGAGACTACCCCTTCTGTTTTCTGGATGAGAGATGGTCACTGAAAGCCACAGAAAAGTGTGCAAGAATTTCTGGGATATGGGATTTCCTGGCTGTGTTGCACTTGGACCTTGCTACATCTCTATCACTAGAATAAATTCATTTTGAATCTTCTTGTTTCTTAAAAGTGGACATTTCTTACCTTTTTCCTGCAGGCTTTTGGGCTCTTGGAGGTGGCTTCAACAGCAAAGGGCACTTTGGAGTGTCACACCTAGAAGGAGTAGATTGCTGTGGATTCTGCCTTGAACCTGCACAGAAACCAAAGACAAGGTAAAACTTTCATTACGAGTGTGTTGAGTGATGTTCTAAATGATTAATGGAGGCAAAGAATCTTACAGAAGCATTTAAACTCTTCTATGGAATAAGTAGGTGGCCTTAAACTTGCAATTTCTGGGGGAAAAAGAAAAGGAGAAAAAGAGAGACTAGATCAAGAGGTCAGTGAAAACTTGTGGATATGACTGGAAAAAGAGAACAGATGTCTGTGGGGCAAAGCCAGGGTATAGAGAAAATGGTGTTGACCAAACTAACACGCCACCACCATGGCAGAAAATATTAAAATCCTCCATTTCTCTCTCTCTCCTCCCCCTTTTTATTTGCACACACCTCACTTCTTTGCTATTTACTTTTCACAGTAAGAAATTAATGTTTCTTCCTTGGTTTCTGTCACCTTCTGGAAACACTAGAGAAGTTTGAGAGTTACTTCTCTTTGAAAGGTTTTAGCTCTGTTCTTCCCATGATTTTTTAATGCCCCTTCAAGGGGAAATATACAAGTTCTTATTCCTCTGCTGTAACTGCTAGGGCTTCTAGGAGCCTGTTTCCAAAGGCCAGGTGCTAGTGAGCTCTGCTCCCCACTGTTCATCCTGCTTAGTGTGTGTGAGTTGCACCACTTGCTTTGTGTTTTGTCCCAGTTTTCTTCATCCAGGTGATTTCCAGATAATGGCGAAGATGGTGAGAAGAACATGTGCGTTTTGTTCGGAGGGGGATGCTGGCTCTATAATGTACATTGCCACAGAGCAAAATATTGCAGCTCATCAGAATTGTTTGGTGAGTGGTTAGTCAGTATGTGGAGGGGAACGAAGAGGGCCAAAGGGGATGTTTCCATTGATTGTCACCTTCTTCCTGTCCCATTTCACTTGGAACAGGAAATGATCTTCAGTTTCATGATCTGCTGAGCAGATTAGCTACAGGAAGTTTGGCTCCAGAAATAAGTAACGTTAAAATCATTCCAATGCTGGGCAGTCAGGAGGGGGAATGGAAATAAATCTGGGCTAAGAGTAGGATGCACCAAACCTGTAAAAGGGGGGCCCGTTTCATTGCTGTCTCTCTATTCACGTATTTTCTTAAACACTGACATGAGTGAGGCTTGTCAAACCACAGAAAGTTGTATATTTGCTTAAGCCTTTGCAGTTAAAAAAAACATACACCACTTGATATGTCAAGGAGCAAGTGTCTCAGTCTATGTTTTGCATAAGATAAGGAATAAAAAAATCCGAGGTTGATTATATAAGTATGTCAGTGAAATTCTAAGTGTTAAGATCCTAGAAAACACTGTTTTTGCTGGCAAAATGCCTCTCCTTATTCTGTAATCTTAATAGAGCTCATTCTTGGTTTGCAGGCTTGGAAGGATCCTCCTTTCAGCGAGGGTCACTTAGAGCAGGAATGACTTTCAAGCTTTCATCCTTCTTCTTCTCACTGTGTTTTTGTTTGGCTGTCTTTAGAATAAATGTTTCTGAAACATCTGATACATCCAGATAACACCCTAAAAATAGCTATTAGCTGGATGTTAGCTTTGTTGATTTCTGTCTTGGGAAGAGTGCTGGGTTTGGCTTTATTTTATAGTTACCTGTGTCCTCCTCAGTGGGCAGACTGTGCCTGCCAGTAAATGTAAGGATAGCTTTTGTTTGAAATTAGCTGTATACAACAATAACAAAAAACTCACTAATAATTTCCCCCATCCTAATAATTTTTTTTCTATTGTCCTTAGCTATTTTCCTCAGGATTTGTGGAATCTGAAGAGTATAACCCGGATAATTTGGATATAAGGTTTGATGTGACATCAGTGTTGAATGAACTCCGAAGAGGAAAGCGGCTGGTAAGGCAGTTTCTTTGTGAATCTGCACTTATTCCTGCTATGTGGTACTAACTACAGGTTCTGTGCCTTAAAAGAAATGCAGAAAAGTACTTTGTGCTGCTGATTAAGGAGGCTACCAATTTAGAGTTAGAAACACTTGTTTGGCATTATATTTAATGAAATTTAGTATCCTTTTTGTTAGCATTTGTTGGCTTTTCTGACTTTTTTTTTTTTTTTTTCCCTTCCCTAAAAGACTAAAAGAAAAGACTCTCCAAAAAAGATCTTGGTAGAGAACTGAGACCATGTCTGAGACAAAATTATACAATCCAGAAGTATAAAGCAAAATATGTTTTAGCAGAAGGAAGGTTATTTTTATGAGACTTTTTCTGTTGTCTTTGTCCTTAGTTGCCCTTCTCCATTTTCTCCAGGATGGATCTTTTTCCTTTTTGAAGTTAGCCCAAAAAGCCCACAAATACAACCCCTTGAAATAATTTGAGCAAGATTTAGAGGAAGGGGGAAAGACATGCAGTGCCTCGCATGGCTCTTTGCATCATTTTGCAAAATAATCAGTGCAAAATTGCGGTGAAATAGCAGAAAAGTGACTGGAAAAATGAACGTGGTAGAGGTTTGCAGGAGTGAAATGCAGTGAAATGTTCATTTATGCAGTGAAAGATTCAGTTCTCGCACAGATGACTGTGTTTGCCTGGTAAGGCTGAGGTTTTTCAGTAGTTAACTATAGTGTCTCCCTGCTAAACTTTGTTTTCTTGTAGGTGTGCAACTTCTGTCGTAAGAAAGGAGCCACTGTGGGGTGCGAGGAAAAAGCCTGTCGCAGGAGTTACCACTATTTCTGTGCACTGTGCGATGATGCAGCGATAGAAACAGATGAAGTGAATGGAGTTTACCGGTATTTAACCAAACATTTTCTAACTCTTTATCTGTTCTAACTTTGTATTTCCTTTTCAGACCTCCTTATACTTCCTGTATGTTGCTAGCAGTAACGCTGTTGAACAGGCTTTAGGAAAATATAAGGAAATATCCTCCTGATTGTGCTAGTCCTGAGGTATTCTGCTCTTGGGCTGCCTGCTTTACTGGCAGTAGATGGAGCCAGTTGTTTTGAGGAGGGGATGGTACCCTGCAGATGAAGGTGTTGGGATTTGAGGATGCAGGCAGTTTTTGGAGATGCTGCTGTTTCAATAAGGTTGAGTTTCCCAGAACCCCAAATGCCCATTTTAGTGTAAGGACAGAGAGATCTTGGACCCCTCTCGACTTATTAATCTGGGAAATTGTATAATTGTTGCTTGCTTCAAGAAGTGGAGTAGTGCTATTAACTGCACTCTCCGGTCCAAAATATTCTTCCTAGCTGCTTTCATAGGTCAGAAAGAGGGACTTAATTTAGATTGAGAGAAAGAGTGTAGGCCCAATTATAGGGAGGATGGTATGTTTGGTTTACCATGTTTTATAAGGTTCCTGGGAGTCTGTAAAGCTCATGAGAGTGTAGTTGGAAAAGTAGAAACTCCCTGGGGTCACAAAATAAATGGTTGTTATTGTATGACTTCAGAAATGATACCTTGGACAGAAAAGGACTGAATTTCTCAAGATGTTGAAAAACTAATGGGGCGGATAACAGTCTATATACAAACCAATAAAGAGCCTACTCAATATGTGGTTTCGTTTGATGGCTTTCTGGGCGGGTGACCTTGGAGATTTGGAAGGGGAAACCTGAACTTGAAAACAGCCTTTATTGTGAGATTGCATGAGACTAGTTACTCGTGCTATATAGGAATATAGGGAGCTAGACTAAGGCAGTCTCTATGAGGAAGTTGAAAATGACTGCATTGAAGAAAGGTGGTGAAAAGTTCAAGGAGTTTCGGGCCAAACCCTATTTTTTGCACTATATTGATGGACCAAATAGATAGACCAAATTTGTAGCTAGTGTGAGATTATTGGAAAGAAAATAAACAAGTCTTGAAAAACAGCAGGCGTACGGATTTACAGCGGGAAACTCAAAAGGCACTATTAGTAATTCAGGGAGGTAAATGAAATGTCTCTGTGCTTAGCTCTCCCACCTAGCTGTTGGGCACATGTAAATCTGGGTTTTGTGCATTAGAATGAGTTTCATATGCAGAAGCTGACTTGTAAAGGAAGTGCTCTGTGTTTCTAAGGTCAGCACCTGGATGTAGTGTGTGTTTTTGTTGTTGTTGTTGTTGTTTT
Organism: Nothocercus julius; assembly: GCA_013398735.1. Lineage (NCBI taxonomy): Eukaryota > Metazoa > Chordata > Aves > Tinamiformes > Tinamidae > Nothocercus > Nothocercus julius. Next base: position 2,226,336 of record VZSV01000044.1, on the reverse strand, counting down.
TAGAAAAGAATTTGAGTAATTAGAAAATGCCCATGCAAATGCAATTCACCTTAAAAAAAATATCAAACACTTGAGTGTTAGTCTTATCAAATAGAGATTTGCTAATGAAGAGATCAGCTAAGCCATATTCTGGCAAGACAAAACTTTTAAAAAGTGACTTGGGATCCTTCTCTAAGAAAGGCGCTGGTTTTTAAGACAGGCTAGGAGCTGGTTTGTGCTTCCTGGAAAGGCATTTCTTTCTACATGTTACTGTATCCAGAGATGAGGAATGTTGCCTGCTACATGGAGAAAATGTTCCCATGTTTCACAGGTCTAAGGAATGGAGGGATTGAGTAGTTTACAGCTACTGGATCCCCAAGAGGGGTGTCCCCCCCCCTTGATATTTCACCTGAATAACTTTAATCTTGTTTTAATACGTTGCTTCAATGAGCTTGCAGCTTCTGGCACAGTGCCCCATCGCCAGGCTGTGTGAAACGAGGCTGACACCAAGGTGTAAGCAGTGAGTAGGTCCAAGAGGAGTGAGGTAGAGGAACAGATGAGTCAAAACGTGTTCAAAGTCTGCGGAGGCTCTAAAATACAAATACAACCTTGTGCATGTGTGTGACTTTGCAGCAGCCACTGTAGGGGGCTTTGCTAGATGGGTAATGCTGAACAAAAATCAAGATTTGAAAAAAACAATCTTTCAATTTACTTTTAATGAAAAGAGAGGGAAGTAACTGTTAACAATCAATTAACACTGTTTACATATTTATTAATACTTTTTCTCTTTTTCTTAAAATTGAACTTAAATTTTAGAGTGTTCTGCCCAAAACATGACCCAGGCAATAGGACCAATCACTATGGTGAGTTTCTTTAATGGCTTCATTAATTTCCTTTGTTTTAAAAGCTTGCATCCTACTATCCGTTACTCATTTGAGCAAAATCGATGTCATTCCTCCTTTATATAGTGTGGTGGATTTCTAATCCTACAGGAGTGATCTGGTTGAGATCCATGCTTGTGCAGAGAAGTCTTAAAGGATTTTGAGCCAGGAAAAAAAATGGTTATGTGGGATTGTCCCAGCATCTCACTCAGAACTGACTTGAAGCACTGTTGGACAGATCCTTTATGGAGTTACCCTGACCGCGCGCAGGGCAGGAGGCCCTTGTAAGCTCCTTGGGCCTCTGAGAGCCATGCGAGTGAATGAGGCACAAGTTTGCGTTGGGTTATCGGAGAGGCAGCTGCTGCAGGAGTGGTTGTTTTAACCTGTAGCTACACAAAACCATTTAAATTTGTGTCTTCTGTATTTGGTGCATTTTGACTAGGGCCTTTCATTCTGAAGGATCCCAAAGAGCTTTGCTTAGTGTGACAGAGGGGTTCCGTAGCCCACGTTTAGAGAGTGTTTCCTCTGCTGCACCACTGTCGTTTATTCTGGCTGTCCTGGGGCTTGCTGATGCAGACACAGTCCTGACTTTCAGCATCTACCTCGAGGGCAGCAGCTCAGCAGTTCCTCTGGGGCAGGCTGAGCTGAGCGAACAGGGGCTGGCACAAAAGGGCTGTTTCTTGGAGCAAACTGGGGGTCACAGACGTACCGCTTGTTCTTGGTCTGGGGAACGTCCCTGTGCTGACACGTGAGGCCAGGTCAAAGATGTCCCACTGGGCAGCAAACAGCACTTCTGTCCCTACCCCTGCGCTTCTTTTCCAGCCCACCGCACGGCAGAGCACCCAGATTTTCTTGCAAACCATGAAAACACAGCCGATCGCCACCGCACTCGCCCAAAAGGACTAGAAATGCCCCCAAAAGGCCATGCAGTTAGAGGAGAGAGGGGCATGGGGCCCCGCTGCGTGTGGTGGGTGGCTCTTCTCTGTAGCTTTCCCCTTCCCCTGCCATGTCCTGCTTGCCAGACTTGCCCTTCTCTACTCATGAGGCTGTTATGGTTTTCAGCAGAAGCTGCTGATGATTTGGGGGAAAATATCAGTGCCCACTAAAAGAAAGGCCAGAGGGCGAGCAGGTGATTTCACCTGGGTCTGAGATCATGTCACATTAAATAACATAAAGCCTACAAGTGGAATTGGTCCTAATTAGCAGCCCTTGGCGTTCTCTAGGATGGTGGTGCAGTGAGGAAAGCATAGTATCGATGCGACGATACTGCTCTACGTAGCCTTAGGTTTGAGAGTGTGTTAAAATAAACAGGGATTGAGTGGAGAGAGAAAAAAAAAAAAAACAGTAATTTTTCATAAATTTCTGACTTTTCTGAGATTTTTACTCTGTATAGGCAGTGCTGGCCACCAGGGGAAATAAGTTCTCTTCCACAACAAAAAATTGTATGTTAAAATCTGCATTTTGCTTTACGCTGGAATTAGTATCTTAATGCTGCACTGTTTTGCACTTCATGGTTCGATCTTATACTTTTTCCTACACTGAAACACTAGGTCTTGGGGAAGCTCAAATACACTCGTGCATTGTCACCCCAAGTGTCTGACTTTTGTAGCTTTGGGGTAAAGAGAATTTGATTTGTGTGAAATTTCCAGCTGGGGGTTGACGCGTTGTTACTTCGTTGTCTCTTGGTTTCTAGATGCAGCCAGCAAGAGGAAAAGGCATGCGATGAAATCCTCCGCCATCAAGGAACACATGGTAATTCCCAATTTCAGTAGTTCTAAAACAGAAACCCACAGCTGCTGCAGCACAGGATTTGGAGGAGCACTCAGAAAGGCACTTGCTCTCAGGAGTGTAATACTTTTCCTTTCTGGCTTACTAAAACTGTCAACTTTTGGTCTTGTGGGCGTTTCAAAGCCAACCTTCCTGCATTCAGTGCTACTTCAGGTGGAGCTGATCCTGCCCTCAGGTGCTGTGGTGCAAAAAGGCAACCTCTCAGCCCGCTGAACAAAGACTGACTCAGTAGCTGTGATCTCGACAGGAACAGAAAGAGCTTCCCCTTGGGGACTGCTTTCTTTTCTTAAGTTTCCAAAGCTCTGGGATTTGCCTAGGGGTGACGCAGTTTCCGTGAAAGCTGCTTTTGATGAGTCACTTGCCCTTTTAAACCAGCAGTTACTTCTTTGAACCTGCAGTTATGGCAAAGGTGGCAGCTTTTCCTTCTAGATGAGGCAGTTGTGGCAGCTCTGCCTCTGAAGGTGCATTCCCAAGGGCTCAGGAGCTGAGAGCAGAAAAGCCCTCTGCTTGCAGGTTATTCTTTCCATTTCTTTTAGGAGCAGTTGTTAGAAAACTTTTAAATACAGCTTATTTTGAGCATGAGGTCGTTCTGTTGGCTTGCAAGCTGCCATTGACTGGTGGGGTCAGGATTCCTCATTTGTGGAGGAAGTGGAATCCAGCTTTTCTTGGGACAAATTTCTTGGCCTTGGAGACTAAAGAGGGTCATGCTGAGGGGACACAGAAGCACTGCAGCTTTCGTGCAGCAGCAGTTTCTAGCAGGTTATTTGTCCCCAGGAATTTTGCAGTTGCAAATCCACTTACCTTTCTGGTTTTGTAACAGATTCATTTGGTTCGTTACCCAACTTAAAGTGCTGTTTCTGCTGCTCTCCAGTGTCAGCAATCCCAGTACTTGATGCAAACACTGCGAGTACATGGGACATTTGCCCTGGAATTTGTTTAGTTGCTGCAAGATAAATTGTTAGCATCGTGGAAGCACTGGGATTTGCACTGGGGTTTTGTGGCAGCATTTAAGAATCACTCGTAGTACAACAGGGTGACACAGAACAGCAGGGAATCCTGCATCCAGCCTAAAGGAAAAGAAAAACTTTCCTCCTCTCCTCTCAAATCCTTTTAAGCATTGCATCCAGTCTGGAGAATTAAACGTCATTTGTGTCAGGATTTAGCAGCAGTCATTTGGTGGCATCTGTGCTATTTGACTCTGCTGGGCAAACGCAATAATAATAATAGTAATAATCTCGAAGGGGGCTGTTCCAGTTATTGGACTTTTCTTAAACATGGTTTTGTTTCCCTTTCGAAAACTGGCTGTAAACATTGCAGAGGGGACTGCTGCTGACTGGGGGGGAAGTGGCTCTGGTCCCTGAGATGTGGGGTGCTGCTTCTCTCTCTGTTAATGAAGAACATAGTGGAAATGGAGCAGTCAGGGTCAATGTGTTGTAAACATTATTTTTTTTTTATAGAGCACAGAAGACACAGAAGAGGAAAACAGCTTACGAATACTAAAAAGAAAAAACAGGCAAAAAGGTGCGACTTATTTTGTAGGACAACTAGCTGGTACTGTGATCTCTCACACTAAATTCAGAGTTGGGAGAGAATTAAAATGTTGCTGCAAACACATCTTTTTATTATTTTCCCACGGCAGTAAGTGTCCTGACAAGGGAGTGAGTCTGGTGTAGCAGGGTGGCTGTGCAGGTTTTCTGTTGCTGTGCAGCAAGCAGGTCTCTGCTTGGACTGGCGTTTCTGTCTGACACGAGGCAGTTTTTCCTCTGGATTTTTTTTTTTATACTCCCTCTGCTCAAGCCGTCTGCTGTGTTGAGCTGTGTGCAGACAGGGATACCTCAGCCTGACCCTTTTCCTCCCTCTCCAAGTATTTTATGCTACTGCATAAATATGCCACTATAATATATGGGAAATCCACTGCTGGACTCATCCTGCAGCTCCACAATTTTCACATTAGCCCCAAAGTCCTGCTGTAATTGTGAGCAGGAAGTTTGGAAGATGTTAGTGGTATTTAGCCACCTCCCATGTACTGAGTAAAGGAACATGGTTTTGTAACTGTAGGTGGCTGCAGAGTGTTCTTTTTCTGAGTATTTTTTAAATTTAAATTTTTTTAAAGAACAAGGAGCCTATAGAGAATCGTGGAATTGTTTGTAGGACATCTAGTGTAGGTGAAATGACATTTTCTTTGGGATTTCCAGTAAAAAGTAACATCATGTTTCAGTGGAGACTTGCAGCCTTTTCCGAGTTCTGTAGTCGCTCTCTCCTTTTGAACAGCTGGTTGTGCTTAAACCTGTCCCTGACCTGCTGCTCTGAGACATGAGCAAAAAACAAGCAGTTGTATTTCCTCAGCAATCCAAATCTGACAAAACAGACATATCAAATGGACTGTAATAAAGCAAATTGTTACCTGCATCACTCCTCTTACCAAATGCAATATTGGCTTCCTTCTTGTGCAGTTTTCTAGCCTGGGTAGCAGGAGGCTTCAGGTGGGGAGCACTTAGGGTTGTGGGGATGTTATCTTTGGTGAACACAGCCCGCGCTTATGCAGTTTTACCCAATTAGCACGACACTAGTGTTGGCCTGACCGCACTCTTGGCGCACTGCGAAGGGCTGAGCGGACAGAGCTGAAGAGCCAGGTATTGGTGTAAGGATCTGTTAGTGGTGGGGTGGGGGCTTAACCACAGTTTTAGTCGCTTTTGGGAGAGGACGAGTGAGAGCTGTTACCATTAATATATAAGAAAGACCAAGTAGCTGTGCTGAGGATCACTTTTGCTTCTGTGTTTTAACAGTACGAATAGACTTTCTTAGGAAGTGCAAACAGGCGGGGCTTTTGGATGAGATCTTTGAGGAGATGCTGGACACACTTCACCTGGCCCAGGAAAAGCTGATGGATGACAACACTTCGGAGTCGGGTACGGGGAGCCCAGGGGGATGCTGCTCCCACAGCCACATCGCTGATATCCACAGAGGGCCCTCAGCTCTGGGGTGCCTTTCTTGGAGATCTGGGTTAACTGTGCCCTGAGAGAGAGGTCCTGGAGAGAACAGGAAGGTTTCATGTGAATCATAAATATACGCTGCTCTTAGAGGCCTTCGTGGAGCAACTGACTGTCTATTAATACCAGCACTCTATGTACACTTTAAGTGTTGTAGTGAATTACTAGAGTGATTACTTAGAGAATCACTAAGGTGGGAAGGGACCTCTAGAGATCATCTAGTCCAGCCCCCCTGCACATGCAGCGTCCCCTACAGCATGTGGCTCAGGACTGCGTCCAAGCGGGGATCTCCAGAGAAGGAGATTCCACAACCTCTCTGGGCAGCCTGTTCCAGTGCTCTGTCACCCTCACCGTTAGGAAATTTTTCCTAAAGTTCCAGTGGAACTTTTGGTGCTTCAGTTTGTGGCCGTTTCCTCTTGTCCTATTGCTGGCCACCACTGAAAAGAGGCTGGCCTCATCTTCCTCACTCCCTTCCTTAAGGTATTTATATACACTGTATACTTAGAAATTTCATGTTAAGTATGAATGTTTGTTTTGGAGTTTAATCGGTTTAAGTATCAGCATGTAGGAAACAATTTGTTCTTGGAAGATTCCCTCTAATCAAAGGGCTTCAGCATTAAGGAAACAGCAAGTCATGTGAACACCATAGGCATTTTGTGTTTTGAAATACAAATTGAGGAAGCCTCAGTTAATGAAATAGAGCTGTAAATCTGGGCTGGTTTTTAATGTACCTTGAGCTGACAGGAGTGTCCTGTGAAAAATCACACTCCTGGTGCTAAAAAGGCAAAGACCCACTGGTTGTTGTGCTGAGCATGGCAGGGTCCTGTGAGTTGGCAGACTGCCCTTTCTCTCTCCATACAGACTGTATGAAAAAGAAAGTCTTTTCCCTATGTCTTTGCTTACCTTAAAACCTCAAGCAATTAGTAGAAGAAATTAATGTTTTGTGCTACTCCTAAGCAGGGCTCTGTGTTAATCAAAATGGTCTGTAAACCTTCATTGCATGTCAGTGAATCAAATTCTCTCTATCCTCAGAGTATGAAGAAACAGTGATGTCGCTCTTCGACTGCGGGCTGTTTGAAAATATACTGGCAAATATTCATTCAGGTATGTGAAATGAGCTCTTTAGCAACACTGTGGTGGGTTTTTTGTTTTTTTT
>VZSV01000044.1:2154981-2218922 GCA_013398735.1 Nothocercus julius | reverse complement strand
GGGGGGGTGTGTGGAATTACCCAGGCAAGGTGCCTTTAATGCCACGCATCATACAAGATGGCCATAATGCAGCTCTGCTCTTAATGGCTCAGAGGAGGCAACTTGGATCATACTTATTTCAAAGCTGTATCAATTAGTTCATCCCCTCCTCAGCTTAAGGGTGGAATTCTTGGTATGGGCGGCCTTATACCCAGCTGGGTGCTTCTGTGCTGGGAACGTTGCACCCGATTCCCCACTGCTTCAGGTGCTCAGTTCTTCCTGTGCTGCAACATTCCTTCCTAATGCCTGAGCCAGCCTCATACCCATACTTGTCCTTTCAGGGTCAATAATCAAAGGATGTAGCAAGGCTGGTTTCAAGCCTGATCCAAGAGGAGCTCTGCTCATGAAATGGTCAAAGAGGAAAAAGTGGAATGGGGTAGTTGCCAGTGAAACTACAGGGATAGAAGTCAGCTAGTCTTTTGTCACAATCCATCTTGTAAGCTCTTAGCTACTAAGTCTACGTAACGATGTATGTAATGTTTATATAAAGTCCAGAACTACTAAAGACTGTGTTTTCTTTCTCCTGCAATCAGTCACTTTAAGCCATCTGACCTTTACTTTTAATCCATTTTTGCATTTTATCCTTTCTTCCCTGTGTTTTTGATCTTCTAAAGCCTGATGCATTAGTACAGAAAGACCCCTACAAACTGTAGTTGTTGAAGTGGTGTTTCTTAATCGTTTCTGGCTATAGGTCTTAAACAGTGCTTATTTACTATGCAGTTTTACTCCAAACTTGCTGCATTAAAATATTGCACATGGGACCTGCAGTTACCACAGTGGATTTTGGAATTCTAGGCTGGAGAGCCAGGTTCTCTTCCTCCACAGAAAAACTGATTTCCTTCTAGTTTTGCTTCACACAAAGGGGTTTGCTTCAGCTTCACAGAAGGCAGGCAGATACCCAAGAGCAGGAACTTAGCTGCAGTAATTAACCCAGGTACAGTACCTAGGCAGCGAGGGTAGATTGTGAAACACAAGCTGCCAAATTCAGCTGTTCAACCCCTTTCTTTTCTGTTTAAAAAAAAAAAAAGTTATCAAAAATCCAGTAGGTTTCTGAATTTGCTCCAAACATCTCCCTCCAAGAAGATTTTTTTTAAACATTTAGAATAAATTTTAGCAGAGGCATTCCCATCCAAAAGGATTGTGGAAGTGGAATACTTAAGTCTTGTTTACAAAAATAACAGAGTTAGTAATGAATTTATACATGGGTTTTGTTAGTTGAAGTTAAATGTGTAATAGAGCTGGTTTGAGAAGTGGCAGTTTAGTGGCTGGTCTTGAGAAAGGCAAGAACTAACTTAAAACTTTCTCTTCTCTTTAGAGACCCCCTCATAACAGAGCGACCAAAGCAGCAAGGTGTCTGGCTAAGGACTCTGCTGCAGAAAAGTAGAGATTTTATGGTAGACTAAACTGCTGGCAACTTTTGCACCCTCAGTGTTTATGTGCATGTAATACTAACACCTGATACTGATTACACATGCTTAAGAATTTATATCCTTCCCCTTTGTATCACAGGGACAGAAGAAAAAATCCAGGAACTTCTGGAAACCAGGAAGAGACTGGATAACCAAATTGAGCTACTGCAAGACATAAAAGACGTGACCCTGCCCAACCAAGAGACCGCTGCTAGCACATCCAGTACAGTGTCTGATTAACCCCCAAGCCTTTCTGTAATGGCAGCCCTAGTCAGAATTCTCTGATGCTAGAAACCCTAGAGCACGTCTGGTGAGTGTGTAAGTGATTTTTTTTTTCCCCTCCCCAAGGATAGGGGCACAAGAAATTGGGTTTTACTCATTTTTATACCTCACTGTTGCAATAATTTTAAGTTGTTCCTTTATTTTTTACTGTGGATCAATGAGCATTAGACACTTCATTTAGTTTTGTTTTTTTTTTTTTCTCTAAGCTGAACAAAGCTCTCCAACCAAGATTTCCACACACACCCCTCCAAGAGGGGGGAGCAAAAGCTGCCCCAGAATCCCTTTTTTAAAGTCACTTTAGATGAGGCAGCTTCCTCTAGCTTGTCTCCTTGCAGACAGTGGTGTTTTAAGATTCACAGTGCTGCTTTGGCTTTCCAAAGAAGACATATTAGCAGAACTTGCACTCAGAGAACCCTTCTGAATTATGAACAGGAGCTTGTGGGGTTTTAATTGATTTCTTCCTTGACAATATCAAATCTATAACTAGTTCTGCTGTGGGAACAGTGGTGAAACAGTGAGTACAGGCCGACAGGACGTTCTGGGGGCCCTGCTTTGATACCACAGCCCTTGTCAAATAGTTTCAGACAAGGGACCCACAGTTTCCTTTCTCCAGAAAGAAAGGAGAGAACTTCCATGTCTTCTGTCTTCTTCAAAGTGACTGTATTAAAATTGTTTGAATACAGAAAAACATTGTTTAGCTACAAAACTGTAACTTAAATTAAAATGTTTTTAAGAAAGTTGTGTATTGTAGTTGCCAGTATTCAAAGTATTGGGAAGGCTGCCATGGTGACCTGGCCCTGCACAGGAGGGAGCAGAGGCCACAGCAGCAGGAGCTGTTGCTCTTCAGAAGCTGAATTGCCCCACACTGCAGCACTCGTGGGGCACTTCTAACCTCACCAGCCACTTAAGTGACAGGTTCCAGCCAAAAAAAAAGAAAAAAAAAAAAAAACCCACCAAACTAAATACATTATTGAAAGCAGAGTTGCCACCTTTATGACACCTGTGGAAGCATTTTTGCCAGAAGATCCCAGATTGATCTCTGAGCCAGAAGTCTCTGCCAAGAAATCTTGACAAAACCCCAGATTCCATTCCAGGCCCTGGAAAACTTTAACAGAGGTAACAGCATCACAACCCCAAGAAGAATTGATCTATACTTAAATAAGTTTCTAAGTTTAAAATTGCTCTATTCTGTAGCTGATAATGAAGGAATAACTCAAAGTGCACAGTAAGAACATTACCCTTTCAAAAAAATACACCCATCTCAGCCTATTAAAAAGGTGGCAACCAGATCCACAGCGTATAGCCATTGACATGGAAATCAGCACCTAGGAATAAATCCTTTTTTGCTGCTTTGCTTCCTAAAATTCGTCCAAAAAAGTAAGACTTTTTTTTTTTTAAACCAGAAGCTTGAGACTTTCTTCCAAGGCAAAAGAAGTTTGCTAGTAGGTAAGTACAAAACAGCAAATTTTATTACACATAATTAGAAAGAAAACACAAAAACCAAACACACACCCACAGAAGCAAGCACACCAGTACATCCCTTCCTTTCCAGAGGAACCAATTTAACCTGGTATCACCTTCATTAGCCATTAATAAATATTGCTGTACAGCTTACACAAAGTACACATTTCTACTGATATTAAGGTACACTCAGAGCACTTTATTGCCAGTTAGATTTGTTAGCTACCCCTTTCTTCCAAGTCACTTCCGTAGGCCTTGGGGATACATTATTATTTCTGCACACTTGAAGCACTGAAATGCACTTGGTTAATTGCAAATGGCAATGTCATTCACAGTCATGCAGCCGCATTAAAAGAGATCCAGGCCCTTTGCTTTGCCATGATCCTGTGGAGTTAATGGTTAAGTGACATCATTCAGTGGCTCAGGCAGGGCTATTCTCCAACCCAAATGGCCAGTACTAAATTTACAATATTGACAGTGCTAGAATTGAGACTTCCTAGCCTGAGAAGTCCTTCACACCACTTGGTATCGTTTGCATGCTGCAATTTTTCTCCCTCCGTTTGAAGTCCTGAGCTGGTTCCAACATCCTGAGTTGCTAAACGCAAGCAAGTATTTTGCTTGATATTTTGAACAGCAGTTCACTCTTTCTTGAGCACACAAAAGATTTGTTTTCGTGCTTATACAGACCTTCATATCTTCTGATACAAGAGACCAGCTTTCATTTACCCGTACAGTTCTGCCAGCCTGTTCCACCATGCCAGCTGCAAAAAAAATCCCTGCAGTCACGCCAAACTTACAGCCTCTTGCTTCAGTTCTTAAAAGCTCCACATTTACTGGCTTTAGCAATGAATTCCTTTAGCAGAGGACCATCCATTTGCCAAAATGCTGCAGTTTGTGTCACTTCTGTCAAGTGATTGACACAAAACTTAAAGCAGAATTCCTCTAAATCCTAAAAATAAAAAAAAAAAGTTATTATTGTTATTATTGTCACTTCCATCACAGAGTGTTACACTCAGAGCTAGGTACAAGTGTCTTCATAGGCTTTACTTTTAGTGCCACTAACAGCAGAGAACTGGCCGAGTACATTAATTGAGTGGCTCTCAGCCTTCCCCTACAGTGTGACTCTAAATACTATAGACAAGAATTCTGCCCACATGACGGCTGCAAAGAAAGAATAACCCTTATTTGGTTCTCAGTGTATAGCTGCAGTCATATATTGCTCAAAAGAATGTGTTTTTAAAAGTTTTACCGTGTAACGGGTTTATAGGTTAGATAAGTCTAGCTCTTAGCATCCACAAGAGCTTCATCTACCTTTGCTGACAGCTGTTGAACCCAGGACAGATAGGAAATCTGGAAATAGGAAATTTAACCAGGATGGAGCACTAAGGAAGTTCAGCTGTTCCATTCTACATTACGATCTCAGTGTGCACAGAGGCTGCTTTCCTGTTTTGTTGCTGGCTCTCAGCCAGAGCTTGGAGGCTGCATGCCATGGCCTTTGGTGCACATGTACGCTAACTTACTAGATTTGTAATGCAAAGCTTAGGCAAAAGGCCTTACCATGCAACAGGTTTTATTTAAAGTGTTCTGGATATTTGAGGCTACTTGGAAGTACCTCCCATTTACGGATTAGGGAAAAAAAAAAAAACACACAAAAAAACAAAACTCAAGATACCCATCACTGCACCCACACCACAGAATGTCAAAAAAAAGATATTAATATAACACTGACCACAAAATTACTTCCTAATCAGCCTTGTTTTTAACTCTTCTTTTGAAGGGAGTGGTACAACAATAAGCTGCTGTGAGGAAGATGCTGTAGCCCTTACGAAATAGCACCTTTCTCCCACCCTGCTCTATTTTTAGTGAGTTATAAAGATGTAGTACTAGTACTTCATACGTAAGAACAGACCCTTCCTTAGTTGCTCAGCAGACTGGGTGCTGATAAGTGCTCGTATTTTCACTTAAGGTCAACACTGAAAGCTAGATCAGCTGTGTGCCAGTGAGTTCTTGACACAAGAGCAATACAAAAATATGTCCTGGCCTAAAACCAGGCTTTCTGAAGCTGCAGATCTTGGCTTGGGTAGCATCTGTGCAATGAAAAAAGACAAGCTTATTAGAACTTAACACTGAGAGGTTTTAAGTAACAGAATGGACTATCATTTTAAATTAAATTACATCATACACATTATAATATTTTTACACTTTTATTAAAAAATATATATTCCAAGTCAATGCATCAGAAGCATACAAACAGTAATACTCTGTCATTAGTAAGAAACTTTGCAAAGATGGAAGTTTTGTATTGAAAAAAAGCTGAATTTCATTTCATTTGCACTTCAAGCAAAACTTAATAAAGAATTAACTACTAAAGGCACAAAGTCCTTCCAATGCTTATTGCAAGCCACACCGATACAAGCCAGACCTGAACTGACTCCAGTCCTTTCCATTCAGTTAGTCACTAAAGGAAAGTCTTATCAGAGCTACATGCCATGGCATTGAACCTGAAAATTAGTGAGGCAACTTCTTGCAACTTGTCCTCCAGGCAGTGCCATGAGCTAACTACACCACCTGAACAATTTCTAACCCTGACCTAACTTTACTGCATGTAAAATGTTTACCAAAAGCAACCCCTCAGTCACACCCTTTCTCCTTAATTTAGCATTTAAGCCTACCATTAGGCAAACTTTTAATTTCATTTAGTTACTAAAGTAACAGTAACAAAGCACAGTAACTGGATTTATTCTACTCTTTACAAGTAGAATCAATCACATGCTGAAGACTACTCTGCAAATAATCACTTAAAGCTAACACATGAAAGACCTTCATATTTTCTATGAACCCCCATGGAAGAAAGTGTTGCTCACAAGGGAGCTGAGGTCATGGTTAAGACACCAAACCCGCCACTTGAGTAGCATCCATCCAACAGGCACCACACTGCAAGGCTCAGAAATAAGGCAACTGCATGCACATTGCTGGATATTAAGTACACATCTCAACCTTTAAATTAAGAAAGGGTAAGAAAAAGCAGGAAGTTGATGTACTGAGTACCAAAAGCCTTTAATAAGCATGAAGGGCACGTACAAAAACTAGCTGGTCATGAAGCTGCATGCAAGACATGCAGGTAACTATTCTGAACACGGAGCCAAAGAAAGCCCAGGAATCCTTCTGGACTAGGCCTTAGGATGGCATGTTAGTGAACTAATAGTAAAATATGAGACATTATACAGTGGGAAAATTCCACAAGCCCTCCCTTTTTCACAGTATTTCTCTGTCTTTGAAGCCCATTAGGCCCGTAAGACGGTGCTCATCCTGCCATTTGACTGGCATACTTGAAATTCAAAGACTGAAAGTGGATCTGACTGCAGATATCTCAGTTCCAAACAATTAAAAAAAAAAAAAAACCCCAACCCAAAATACCCAAGCCCACAACCATATCACACCTTGCAACTCAAACTTTACAAAAAAGAAACTAAGGCTTACAAGAACTGCTTCTCAGAATGCAATGATTTACCTTTGTTTTTAAATACTACTCTTGTTAATGCTTTCATCCTCCTTTTTTTAAAATCACACTTTTTTTTTCCATTTAAATAGAAATTCATGAAGCTTGGCAGAGTGTCAATCTTTTACTGTGAATTAAGCAACACAAACATTTATAAATCCCAAATCTGAGCCTGGGACTTGGGTCATCTTGGGATACCTATGCACTATTTCAGCACTCCAGTATAGGCTCATAACACATACTGTTTTCAACCCAAATACAGTTCACGCAAGCCCAACGGCAACACTCTCAAAATTGTGACAAGCAAATTAATTCCAAGATAGAGAGCACATGAATGGATGCTTTTCTTTACAGCTCATATCAGAAAGCACCCATCTATTTAGAGATTGAACTTTAGAAGTTTACCTCTGCATCGTATCTGACAGCAGCAGAGAGCAATGAAAATGCGTTTTCCACAGTGATTCCTCTCTTGATAATGTGTTGACATAGCTTTTTCAGTCTATTTTCACAATAAGAAGTAGCCAAATCCAGAAGCCCTGCAATCAAAACGCCATCATATTAGCCCCTTGCAATTACCAATCCGTGGAACAACAGCGTGTGCTCCTGGGGTTGCACCTCTTTGTTCTATGCATGTGGGTCACTATAGAGCAAATCCTATTTTACCATTTCACAGGAAAAAAAAAAAAAGGCCTTTTATTATATCAAGCTGCAATCCTGTTAATCTCTAAAAATACAAGCTGTTCCCTTGATTTGCCTACCTAATTGTTTGCAGAAGAACTGTTGCAAAACAAGCACATTGCACAAGTGAAAAGCCTGCACTATTAAAAAAAAATCCAAGCTTGAATTACAGCTTGCTCTTTGCTGCCCATGCTCTCTTATATCTACTGTTTTTTTTATATTATCTTAACCAATAATTGATTTTAGTAAAATATGCAGATATTTTAATCAAGAGAAATACAGATTCTCCTTCACCTTTGAGCAACTTACAGTTTATTCCCAGGTATGTCCTACTTTTTGCTGTAGTAAGCTTGCTACAACAGTGTTTTTCAAACAACTTTATTAATCCCCAATAAACTTCTTACAGGCTGGACTAGAAGCCTCTATACCTACATTTACTCTGCATCCCTCTTCTCAGTTTCCCTGGCTCCTGCTTCTAAAATAACGTGACCAGCAGCCATACCTATGGCATCCTCGGGTGGGAGGTCCACACTGTCTGTGTACAAGTACTCCAGAAAGGCCCGATACACGGGATAAGAGAACTGGTCTATTTCTATCACCTCCTTCATGTCCTCATTCCAGTATGACTGAAACATGGTTCTGAAGTGCTCACACCTAGAAGGCAAAGACATCACTGAGTACTCTTATTTTGGTATATAGATTATTTATATACAGGTGTATGTATGACTTTTTTACAGTCGTTCTGAAATGTGTATTTGTTGAAATCCCTCTGCAAGATTCATGAATATTTTACCTTAGCCCATCATGATTAGTGATCCACATTGCGGTTCCTGCTGTACACATTGTTACACTTGTGCGCAAGCAAGAACTCTTATTTGAGCTATGCTACAGAAACATCTGTACAATCACACTAGCTTGACAATTTATTTTTCTGGGAATAACATGTAGGCTTAGTGAAAACTGGTTATGGGCTATTTTAAGATAGAGTTTAGATCCTCCCCTCTTTCATCCCCCCTTCCCTTAGATGTGATGCTAAAAGGTAATTTGCTACAAGCAAGAGCTATGGAAGAGGACCACTACCTGATCTTCAGGACAGCTTTGTGAACATGGATGTACTTTCCATCCACACGGAACTTTAAGTCTGAGGTTTCTGGGCTGTCAAACTCTTTCTTCAGAGACTCGGCTACTGTTAGAAAGTCTTCATGCTCTAAAGGAACAGTTTGAAAAACAAAGATCACGTTAGACATCTTAAATGGACACTTGCATCGCTGCTGACAATGGTAACTGGACAATTAACAGGAAGTAAAGCAAAATGCATCGAGATCAGAAGTCTGGGCCAGCAGCAGATCTCAGAGAAGCTACTGCTGGCAGCAGGAGGCTGCTATATCCCCGACAAACCACCTGACAGAGTACACACTGTCAGTCATACTAACAAGACCGGAAGAGTAAGAAACATGTCACCCATTGGGCATGTATCTGGACTGGCTGGTCGGCCATAGCCTGCAGCTTGGCAGTTCACAGCTTTGCGGGGCTGACGTTAACAGCATCCTCGACATTTCATGTTAATTCAGTTTATCAGCTAATTAAAACAGCATAAAACTCAACAGCAGCACTGCAAGACAACGGACCAAGACTGCGGTATCTACTACCAGGACACAGCAGTTCAGCACCTTTGAAAATGACTAAAGCTGAAATCTCCCAGCCCTTGACAAGTCTTAGAAAGGCCTAGGATACAGGTCCCACAGTAGCTCCATCATCTCTTTCTCCAGCACAAGTAGGCCAAGACTTGTGGTAAAGCAAGAACCATGAGCTTTTAGGAAACCTAACTATAATCCACTGTTTGAAGCTCCAGTTCATATAATTCACAAGCGTTTTAAAACATGTGGCTCCTAAGCAGCAAAATATATTTTTAAAAAATCTACTATAATGGGAGAAGGGCTGTCTCCTCTATCCTCTATGACTGTGTGTTACTCATCCACTTACTTTCTAATCACATTTCATCACTCAAGACAGCTAAAGTAGCTGGTATTTTATAAAACCCTCCTCAACAAGCTGCCCTCAAAGACAAGTTACACTTATGCCTCAAAAGACCATGAACTTTTGCCCTGATTTACATGGATTGTATGAAGAATCTGCATCTCAGCAGACCAGGCTCTAATCCCTCCTCACTCGTTCATGGGATTTGTTTTCTGGGTCATCAGCTTAGTTCAAACCATGCTGGAGATCAACTTTCACTCCAAGTCCCTTCTGCACAACAAAGGCTGCAGATCTGAACTTTGCCACAGACAGTCCCAAGTGCCTCATCTTGGTTTTGACAGAGCCACCATAACTAGAAATGGAACAATAACCATTGCATAGAGTTAGATCTCAGTGAGAAAAAAAGTGTAATTTTTAACCTATATAAATAAAAAGGTGTAGAGGGAAAAAAATATACTTAGAACAGAGATTAAAAAATGCCTTCAGAATTAATGTATTAAATATTCAGTAGTATTACTACCAGAATAAGAGAAGAATAATTCTCATTAGCCTTTGGGGATTAACATACAGTCATAACTCAAAAGTCTTGTTATACTCTGACTAGGAAAACTCCATGAAACTGAGAATTTACTGAAACAGAGGAGATAGCCTCTTGCAAAATGCAAGAGACCTGGAAAACTATCAGACCTCTACCAACGAAAGATTAACATAGATCCCAAAGGAAGGAATGATTACAGAATGAAGAGAGTGGGATAAACACAAGACTTGGATTTACCCAGAGGCAGATCATTCCAAGCTAATCTTCTCTCTCTTTGGTAAAATTATTCAGTTTTCCTCTATAGACGAGATGCTGTTATCGGGACTTCTATAAATGTGATAACAAGCTAAATGAGAAGTTAAGATGGAGAAGTGAGGTTAGGACAGGAATTCTTAAGACAGCTACAGGGCTGTCTGAGATCAAACAAGTCACGCACAAAGGTGAAGTCTGAAACTGGAGGAAGATGATAGGGGATTCGATCCCTCCACAAAACCAGTTTTGTACATAAACTAACAAAATTAAGATCTCTTGTCAATATGAAAGTAGATTAAGCGTCCTAGATGATCTTGAGGACTGAAATGTCACATCTAAGATCAAGTCCAACAAGCATCAAGTTCAGACTAAGCAAATTTATAGTGTATATACATATGTAAGAGTATAGCACTTGAAGATAATCAAGACGACAGACATGGGTGCATCAGTTGATCACAATGGCTACACACCCAAAGCCGTATTAAAAAAAAGTTTCAACACAGAAAACAATGATATTACTTGCACATCTACCTGTCTTTGAAGGTAATCAAAATAAATCAGGCTGAGCAATACCATCTCACAAAAAAGAAACTAGGAATTCTACTTTAGCTGCCTAACACGAAATATAAGAGATTTATCCCTTCGTATTTATACTGGGAGTGTAGGAAGCTAGGAAACAACAATTGCAATTAGAAGCTGTTAGACATCAAAACAATAAGAGTCAGGAACAGTCCTCCTAGCAGGAGCGCATAGTTCTAGGAGCAAAAAGCTACAGTTAATGATTCAAGAGTCCTTCCCAATTCTAAGGTGGAGCTCAAGCAATACAAATGCAGGAAACATACAATATTCACAGTGCAGTGAATGTCTCCAGACCTTTACTGTCAAGCAAACAATCTTGTTAAGGCTGTACTGGATCCTCAGCTGCTGAAGGAGCATTCCCCCCCGCCCCCCCATAAGTATTTGAGATTTAGAGCACTAAAAGAACAATTATTAGCTAGAAGAGCAAGGAGAACTAGCAGTTTAGACTAAAAGGAAGGACCACCTCCCTCAAGTGACATACAGTGCTAATCACCACAAACATATAGAGCCTGTTAATCTGATGCATGTTTTATAAGAATGTTTACATTTATTTAGCTCGTATAGCCCTGCTTGGAGCATCTGCGTGCTCACCTACTGAGAGCAGGCGCCACATGACAGCGGGGGTGGCAAAGCAGGCGAACACGTCATCTGTGCAGGCGAAGTGCGTGAGGTGGGGCAGGATCACGGCCTGGCCACGGCATTGGCCCCACATGAACACCTGGCCGCTCTGCGTCTTGGCAGCAGATGTGTGCGTAGAGTGGCACGCGGCGACCTCCACCACCCTGCGAATGGAAGGAAACCCTTGGAAGACTCTTACAGGCATAGAGTTAATCATCTGCCAATGCCTCACCAAAATAGCCACCAAGCAAACTATGTATTGGTTCTCCTGTGATGCTTTTTTGTTCTGCAGGAACATGATTCTGCTTGAACTGATCAATATCAGATCTAAAAATGATAACTGAAGCAATATCTAACTACAATCTATCCAAAGTCCTTGAAAATGTTTTCTAGAACTTTTCAGACACATTCTAAAGATTCTTGCATTTCAAAATCAAAAGGTTAGATGGAAAATATCCAGGGAGCTTAATAAGAAACCCCTCTAACTCTACTTTAATCTGGTTTTGCATATAGACAGAGTTCTGACCTAGTGTCTTCATTTTTGACATCATATCTTGTTTTTTGCTTCCTTTCTTCAGTACTGAAGTTCAGTTTGAAACACAGCTCTCTTATGGACAGTGCTTTATTATAGGCGAAGTTAAGAGTGCACACTTAAAACCCCAAGCATGGCTGGTTTTTAAATAAAAGTCTATGAGAGGGTTGAAGATACTGTACAGAACTTCTTAAAATACTCTAGCTACTGATACACACTTATGTATTCTGTTCTCGCTATCCTGACTTCTATTTGAAGTGTTACATCAACAAAGAAGGAACACTCCCATTAAAAGCACTGCAAGGACATTTCCAATATCTCTGTTTGGATGAGCAAAAAAATCAGGGGAAGTTCCAGACTTGGTTGAAAACAAAAGCTCTGCTTTCCTGAAATCTCCCCATGCTAATATGCATTAGAGGACTTCATTAAATAAGCTAAAAAGCATAGAAGCAGGCAGAGAGTCACTAATTGGGACAAACAAAAAACTTTTCAAAAATCTTAGCCACTAAATCTTTTCAAAGAACTTAACACACCAAAGTATTTTGTTATTTACCAAAAAGGGTCAACCATATTGTCAGGCAAAACACAGAGCCCTGATTTCAGGTTCAAAACTTCTTTGAACATAAAACACTAAAAAGCTACAGTCACTTCTACTCTCTATCAGTGACTTAGAGCAGATTAAATACTAAGGGTATATATTACATGAGCAGCAGCTTAGGCAGCTCTGGGCAGCACTGAGATCGCTCAGCAGACATGGGACACCACAAAGCAATCGTTCTAAGGTTCTTCCAGCTAGAGCTAGTCTCCAGACAGCTTCATGTTGCAGTATCAGATTATTCAAATATTACAGCCCAAAAGCTTCTACTGCAGAAGGTCAAACTCTCCACAACCCCCAAAATATACTGCTTCTGCCCTTATTTGCAGAGAAGAAATTATTTTAAGGATTTAATTTCTGTTAATGTCCTAACAACTTTCAGTTATAGCTCCAGTAGCAGCTAAACTTTTCCTCCCCAAACTGCCTTTCATTCACAGAACAGATCCTTCTTTTTAGTATAGCTATACTAGTTTATGTATTTATATGTTTTATATATATAGTAAACATTATATATAAATACTTTACCTTCGTAACTGTACCTCTAAACTATCGTAAGATAAAGTCTAAAAGCCCTTATAAGCTGTACGTGCAAGATTCTTCCAGACAGCAAGAAATGCCACCTCACAAGGAGCTTTCAACAGCATTGCATATAAATGCCAAATGAATAATATAAATTAAACGTGCAGCAAGAGAATCACGAATGTGCTTCACAGGCAGTGGGAGCTCACCCAGAGCTTCTGCTCTGACTCCAAGGGGAGCAAGGCAAGCAAGACGAGTAAGCTCGAGGCGCTTATCTCTCCCCCAGATTCCAAGCAGAAGTTCTAGAATATGTTCTCCCTCCTCCTTTAGGCATTGAACAAATAATTATAATCTCACACTCTGTTCGTGTACACTTGTAAACCTAAAATTGCCCTTAACTCACTTAAGCTTTATATTCTTAGTGATTTATTTTGTATCTTGCACAAAGATATACATTTCCCTTTCAGTGCCTTAATAAATAAGTTAGCAGCTTTTTCATTTCATGGTAAGAAACAGGACAATAGAAATAGAAATGGCCTTTCTGAAACACAGTTCAGAACTACTATAAAATGATGGCTTTTATACTCAAATGGTACAGGAAATGGAGGATGAAATTACCCCCCACCTGACTTAGAAGTTAAGAGATTTCCAAACAGAGGTACATTAATCTACCGGCATGCACATGGCTCTGGAGAATGGGACTAAGATCTCCAAGACTGTAGGTGAACAGTGCAAGTGTCACAGGATTTGGGTTCCAAATATTATGACAAAAAGGGTGCTGAAGATGTTGTGTTGAACAAGAGTTAGGGTCAATCTTTCATGGGTCAGGAGAATACAGACATTATTTAACTATGACCTGGTGCCACCACCAGCAGTGGGAACACCTGCCCTTAGCTCTAGCTCCCTTGCAAACCAGGTCTTGTTTATGTTGACCTCTCAAAATTGATCTCTCCTCACATACCTTACAGAAGAGGGACTTCCTTAGTGGGGTGCTCTTTTATTTGTGTGTGTGTTTTGTTTTTAAAATGTAGATCTCTTAAAAGGATGGTATGGCAACTCAACAGCTCTACATTTTTGATGAAAGGAATCAGAATAACCTCATACTTAGCCATTCATTATCTTTCAACATCAGACAAGCAAGGTACATTTACTTTCAATGGTCAACACAGATAACAAAAAGCACTCAGTCTGAACTACACAGAAAATACCATCCTCTCTTATGGTTTTAATATTAGCAATACAAAAACAATCCACTAGGCCCAAAGGTGCAGGCTTTTAATGCTAAAGACTATGTGACATAAGCTCACACATGTCAGTCTCAGGAAAAAGCTTCAGCAAGATTACCTTTCTTTTTCCATCATGATCTGCACAGGGCTTAGCTGGTTACTTTTACTGCCAGTTCCCAGCTGCCCATAAGTATTAGCTCCCCAGGCATAGAGCAAACCCTCATCTGTTAGTGCTAGCGTGTGCGCATAGCCACAGGCGATCTGTAAGTAAATGTATAAGCATTACTACTAAACAAACAAGAAAAAATGAAAAGCAAAATTACTGCACATATTACTTTAGTCAAACTCAATGCTCTAAACATATAGAAGGTCTAACAAAAGTCTTTTTCCACAAAAACTAATCGTTTCTTGTTTTACATCTTTAAGTTAGCTGTATTCTATATAAACCCCTTCAGAGAATCCCTAGTCACTACTTGCTTTCAACTGCAGATTCCCCAAAGAATGAATTTCATCATCCTATTGTGCAACTTTGATATACTTTGAGAATACCTTGAAATACTTTGATATTTAAAATACTACCTGACACCCAAAGCCAATGGCCCTTTCAGCCCTTTCTAAAAGGGTATAAACTTCACTGTGCATAACTGTTCACCCTGAGTTAAAGTGAACTTCAAAGAACCTAGATAAATATACAGAAAATTCCCAGTTTTTAGTTTTAATATTTAGCTGTAAACAGACAGCCACTCTCTCACCTCCTGCTCTCCCCTCACAGCTGAGGGGAAAACTAGGATAACATAGAATCCAGTTTGAATTCAAATCTTTTATTGTTTGCATTAATTCCTCCTATTTGCTTAGTTCATTCAGCTTTGTAATAAAGATGCAATTTATAACAATAACATAGTTTAGAGTTATACTAGCCAACTTTAAAGCATTCAGGAGACTTACAAAACTAAGTATTTTACTACTCATTTGCACTTTTTTTAAATTAGCCTGATACAAATTTTTAAATTAGTCTAATATAAATTATAGGAGCCAAATGAGTTCAAAACTGGAACTGTGAATTCTAGACACAAGTATAAGATTCCCAATATACAGTTTTTACAGATGCTAGAAATAAAAATGCACTCATGTTTCCAAACTAGACATACCTGGAGCACACACACCCCATGTAATGCTGCCACTCGGCACGGTGTGAGCTGATTGCCATTGTTCCCAAGACCTAGCTGGCCATTACCATTGTAGCCCCAGCCATAAACCTAATTTAAAAAGCAAAACAAGATTAAGCTAGCCCTTTGTAGGAAAACAGCCTGTTTTAAAACATTTACACAAAGTACATATTATGTTTTAAAAAAGGAGCAATACAATGGTTGGTCATATTAAACTTTTCAATTCTACATTTACTTGCTCAAGCAAGTTTCTAAAATATTTGTCTTTGATCTTACAATACACCAAAAAGTCTCACAGCATCAACTTTTTTTTTTTTTCTTCCTTTCTATCCCTTCTTCCTTTTTAAAGGAATCACAAAGTCTTTTTTTTGTGGGTGGGAGGAGAAAGGGGGCAAAAGAGGAGTCAAGAAAACTAGAGGAAACCATATACAATGGAAGGTCATCTCCACCTCAGAATGACTACAGACTTCCACAATCCTTCTACTCAGGAGGAAATGCTATATTCTGAGCCTGGTGAAATGTAGTAAAATCGGTTCTTACCTAGAGGCAAGAAAGCATTATAAGTATCTTATGTAAAACTGACCTGTTAAACACCACCAGGGCAACTTACAAAATCTTGCTTTGCTTTTTCATGATAGCAATTAAGGAGCAAGCTGGAGAGCCAGGATCATTTGGTGCATACTTGCAGAAGGATTAACTATTTAACTCTGTATGCAAAAATCTAATGAAAACACATGCTGAACAGTCTATTGAAACAACAAAGCAGCACATGCTTAATACAATAGTTCACACACAGCTGCAGACTCAGGACAAAAAAAACAATTTTTAATACAATCTTTGCAGTAAGGAGGAGTACTTTACTTTAAAGAAGGTAATTCCAACTAACTACATAGTTTTCCTTAAATCAGTCCTACAGTAGCCATCAACACATACTCTACACCCTGAACCCTTTTCAGATATTAATCTCTTAAGCCATTGCAACAGAGACAGAAGATAAGGCAGGAACACTTACCTCACCGTTGTTTACTACGGCCATGGAGGATGTCTGACCGCAAGCAATGCCAACTACCATTTTATCCTGTAAACAGTTTGAAACTCTACGAGGAGTTGGCTGGTTTGCTGTAGATCCAGATCCAACTTGACCGCAGTTGTTATAGCCCCAAGCATATAGCTGTCCAGTAGGAAAACAAACAAGATAACTGCAACTTAAGCCTTCATAATAACAACTCTTGAACATATTGTTAGCATCAAGGTGGGTAAGCTGTTTAAGTAGCTGAAATACTTTTAATTTTAAACAACTGAAAGCTATAAACAGCAATAAGTCTGATCTAGCAAATACAAATATTGCATTTTTTAGCTTATTTCTACATACTGGAACATCTGGCTGAACTCAACAGATGGAATATTTCCATATTAAAATATAAACCTGAAAATAAGACACAGAGCTTAGTGAATAAACTTTCTTTATCCTTTCATGATGTTGCAAAAACAAACACAAGCAAAAACATTGTTTCACAGACTTGCTGAACATCCCCTTTTGAAGCTGTTCAATTGTCTTCAGAGACTTCTCAGCCAGCTTATAGCTGGACAGTCACCATAATTCCTTTTACACCTACCAAAAGCTGTGAAAGTAGATATCTATCAACCACGTTTTGCAGCAGCAAAACTTTGTTCCATGAAGGCATTAACAAAAAGCACCATCTCTGATAGTTCAAAGGTTGTCAGTGACAAACAGTTAACAATACAGAGGAATACTGGTTGTTCTCATCTAAGAGTCCAAGAGACAGGTGCTTTGCTGTAAAAACATATGCAGCCTTTAGATTTTCCATTCCTTTAATGTTTCCATTTCATACACAAACCCATAGCTTAACATATGTTTTTTCCTGGTAATATATTCTGTGATGCTTCATTCAGTTAAAAATCTATCCTGTTGGAAATATCAGGCCACAGCCAGCCAGCCCCCTAATATGGCACTGACACTCACCTTATAAGAGCACTTTGATTACACATACATAAAGTCTGCACATCCCTTAGTGCCTAAACCAGCCCGTTTACTGTGTCCCCTAACCAAAAGACATTAAAAAAAGCACTTTACATCCCAGAAAAAGACAGGTCAAAATGTCAAAGCCATAAAGTTCTCTCTTTCTGAGGAGTATGAATGTTTGCAGCCATGTAAATTTTAAAGGTCCTGTATACACAAGCTCCATCATTATGGGCAAACTGTTCTCTTCTAGGCTTTTCCTCAAATCAGTGCTGACTGGAAATGAAAGACACTCCTTCCCTTAAGCCCACCATTAGGATATTCTTTTTATCTATACTGCATGAAACATCCTCTCAAACAACTGTACAAACCAATTATGCCAAGGATTTCCATGAACACTTTCAACTTCAGTGCCCTTCTGAAACTCCACTTACATTAAGTTGCATGGGTTTCAGCAGCAAAATCTTTCTGTATATAAAACACCATGCGACACATTTGACTGTATTCAGTATAATCAATTATTTCTGGTACCAGTAAAAACCTCAGAGCACAACTAGACTGTTACTGCTAAAGCGGAGGATTTACAGCACATTAACTAGACACAGTTGCTAACCAGCTGCAAATACCAGCTCCCCAGGAAATAAGGAAGTTTCCCCACTTCCACTGAGTCTTCAAGCATGTTAGGGTCATTACAGAAAGACACAGCAGTCATTGCAAGCAACTACAACAACATCTAACATCATTTGTTAAATTAATATACGAACACCCTAGCTTTCCCATAGGCAAAGAAAATTTTATAGCTTATCTCAGACAAAGCTGAAAGTCTGACAAACTTAATGTTCCTTATGCCACCATAATATGGTTGAAGATGGAAAAAAACCACAGCTTCCATTTTCACGGTTAGGAAGGCTATGAATTAGAACCCCTCATTTCTCATGAAAGAGCCAAACCAGACTCTCCTCCATGCAATTCAGAACCCAGATACAAAAATTCATCGAACAAGTCTGTACAACTGGGAACTAACAGTATGTGCTTCCTATGACAGGCAGCCTTACATCATGTAAGTCAGGCTAGAGACGCAGACCAAGTGCTCTTTCAGTAGCTACACACAGAAAGACTCAACAGTTGACAAAGTAATATTCTTTCATAATGCCAACATGGAAATCATGAGGACTACAAGAAACATTAAAGGCTAAAATCAGTTATACAAACAATTAAATGTATGCCTTAAATACCAAAATTGCAAACAAAGAACAACCTTAAGATTTGCACCTTACAAAGGTTCTACGATTTGTACGTGGCACAGCTTGCTGGCATCATCCTTATGAGACTTACAAAAGAAAGACACACAAAATTTACTGGCACTTTTTGTTTGGTTGAAGGTAGGCTTGTGGGGGAAGGTGCTGAGTTGTTTCCAAGTCTGCTCTGAAGAAAAGGATGCCATAGTTTAAGGCAGCAGGAGGAAAGATTATGCTCTACCTATACTGTGGACAGAGAAAACATCATACCACCAGGTCACCTGCACTGCCCACTTCAAGAAGAAAATTAAGTTTGAACAAGTTTCAACTTACATCCCCATCAAATGATAATGCCATGGAATGATGAGAGCCACAAGCTACTTCCACCACTTTCTTTGTTAACAGATTGGTGCAAACTTGAACAGGAGTAATGCCCTGATTGGTTGTGCCATTCCCAAGCTGGCTGTAACCATTATGTCCCCAAGCATAAACTTCACCATCTGCAAAAATATTTGTGATAAAAAAAAATAATCACTAAAAAATTCCATAGAAACTGATAGACAATTAGAGAACGAAAACATGCAAGTGAAAAGATAACACCTAGTGACATTACTGCAAGTATTTTCTGTATACTGAAAGATTAAATAATTAATGGCACATTCATAATATATATTATATATACATATAGCACATTATTACTATTAGATTATTCTGGAATTAACTGAAGGTGCCCTGGTAAGACTGTATGTCATGACTGATACGGTAAAACTCCATAGTTAGCATTAATGAAATGAAAGGAAAACTCATTTTACATATTAGGCAAAGCATTTAAGACCAGGGAAAATTCCTTAGTGTACATTATTCAGTTAAAAAATTCATTCAGTTGTGCCAGATATCCATTCTTTTTAAACTTAAAGTAGAAGTTAAAATCTGTAGCTTATGATTTCTAATAAGTGATTATTTTCTACCTTCAGTGGCAAGTACAACATGTGGCCCACTTCCATAACTGAGACTGGAAATCTTCTTTCCACATAAGGCTTCTAACTTCTTTGGTATTATTGTGCTCTGATTATCTCCAGTTCCCAAACAATTACTGCAATTCAGCCCAAAAACAAACACCTGAAAGACAAAGGAATACTCATTTCAAGCCATTTAAACTCAGACATGCAGAGATGTTGTGACATTCAAACCTTCATAAAGCTAGGACAGCGTTTTGCCAATGATTCTTGAAAGCTAATGACTTCACTCCTGGTAGTTAACAGTCTCAAGAGTCAAGATCAGGACAATTTCCAAATCATGTAATCCTCGTATTCTTTTCTGCAGTATTCTTATTTAACTGCTATATCCTCATTTTATATCTGTATACCTGCTTTTACTTAATCTCAAGCCAACACAATTTCTTCATGTGCATGTAATCTATCCTGGCCTTTCTCATTTGGAAATTTTCTAAAAACTCTATCTACACTGCCTCACACAAGATTTTTTTCAAAAAAATACAAGTTCATCCAACACTTCTATGCTGGTTTTGAAATACATAAATTCACACATTGCTTCGAGAAGCTTAGAAGCTTACAAACATTCTGTGGATTCTGAAAACGACTAACTGTAGAGTATTTGTATCCGTTTTATTATGGTCGTACCTCATCATTGTGCGTTATATATATAGCTTCATTAGCTGATGTACCAAATACACAGGCTTTTCGAATAGATGATATTTCTTGAGGCGACAGTAAAGTAAATATTGGCCACTTTCCTACATCCACCATGATGCTACTGTATCTCAAGAAGTTTCTACAAGTAAAATGGCATTGCTGTAAAGAAAAACAAAAGTTTATTAAAAACCATATTTTGTACTTTCAGCAAGAGGAAATATAATTTCCTTTAGATTAATGACAAGTGTTAGTCCCTGAAAACACAGTATCCTATATGAAATATTTAGTTACATTTCTATTAGGATGAATAAATAGTAAGTCACTGGTAGTCAAATGAGAAGAACAGACCTCTAACTGTGTGTTCAAGTAAACTTATTTCAGTAACACTGAAAGCTTGTGATCAAGCAAGTATCATCTATTCAATCGAAGGGCAGATTTCTGAGTTCCAACTGTAACTCCTATTCACAAACTTTTTGTCTGTGAAATTAGTTTTACAATTTATATACGCCACCTAATAAAGCAGTTGAAGTATCTACAAATCCAGCAAATAAAAATAAAGCTGGGACTGTTGAGCATATGAATGAAATTTGGCATCTGTTAGGTAATTAAAAAAAAAGTCTTTATAGCCAAAACTTAACTCTGAGAACATGAAAGCAAGAAAAACTTGTGAGTTTGGAAAATTAAGCAGTGATACATCTCAAAAAAAAATAATCAAATACAGCAGCCTTAAGTAGTTACTGAGAAACAAGCTGCACCATGTTAAAAGCTGGGAACAGATGACTGGACATAGACTTCCTCTGCTAGTGAATACAAACAAGTACAATCTGTATTTCCACAATTCTTCTCCCCCTTAAACATCTGCCTCAGAACAATCACACCAGCTCAGAAGTGATACTGATAGTTCACATAAACCTACACAAATTACTCAGGCCTTCAGTCCTGCACAGAGGAAGTAAAACAACACTCCTACTCCAAAGGGATTCTGCCACTGACATTGTATAATCCATGCTCATGGAGTATCAGCAAATTACCTGAAATCTTGAAAGCTCTTGGTGGAGAATTCCAAAGTGTCAGTGCTATAATACAAATGAAAATGACCTGTTAAAAAGGAAAGGCTAAGACCACATTCAGTGGGTGACAAAAAGTCTCTTTTCAGATGTTCACATTTTTCCTGTTCACATTTAGTTCCCTCCCTTTGCTTTCTATGCTCAGATCATACTCCATCCCTCTATCCTTTGTTTTGCTGCATTCATGTGAGGCTTCTCACTCCCAGTGCCTGGGCAGCAGATTCGAGGCACAAGAACATAAGAGAGCCAATTTCCTTTAGCTCCCAGGGCAGAACTACTCTGACAACCAAGACAAAGCTTTAGAGTGTTCACTCAACACCAAAAGTCAATTCTAAAATGCAGAATGTTTAATGCAGCTGGGTTTTTTTGTATGTAGTTTTTTATTGTTTTTTAAAGAAACTGAGAAACTTTTGAGATTGCAGTGGAAATGCTGTATATTTAAAAGAAAACAAAATACTCCTCCTCCAAAAAAAAACACCAAATAAATCCAAAACCCAACCCAAGACATATGACTTGATTTGAGAAGCTTTTCAGACAGCTGAAGTATCTCCTCACCAAATACGGCAATCCTGATTCAGCCAACCCACATTTGCTCTGTAAGCACCACATTAAGAGTAACTTCCCTCTACATTTCAGATTTGAAGCAACTCTTGAAAACATTTTAAGTCTCCAAATGGGAGTGCATAATAAATGGATTTTAGACATGCTTTTGAAAATGTACTTAATGCCAGAAACACCTATGCATTGCTCTCTACACCACTAAAACAGATCTGAATGCATAAGTATTGTTCTTAATTTCTAATCCAAATATAAACTCAGAATAGTTAGCTGGTGAGATATTTAAATCACAGGAGTTCTTACCTCACTCTGTCAAACCTTTTAACATATGACACTACTGATCAGTTTAAACGAGACTGATGACTTGTTCTTATAAGTAGAGCAGCTAATCATGCCTTCTGGCTTTACTTGTTTAATTTGCCCTACATAACATATACCTGGCAGGGCAAGAACATAAATTGGACATTAAAAAAAAAAAAAAAAAAGCTCCAAAAGAAACAGTGCCCTTCACTCAACCTTCCTGAGCCACATGAATAAGAGTTAAGTTTGATTATTATTTACTTGTTCCGATAGTCACCTAGAGATGTTGACCCCTCCTACATTATGTACTATGTAAAGACCACACTTGCACTGGAAAGCTTTTAAGCACAATATAGTAGCAAATGCAGCCCTCGGAGCCTAAAGAGAGATTACTTTGATCTGCAGCATCAGACAACAGAGGGAGCAAACATCAGCAATACCTATTCTGACTGCTTTACCATCTTTGAAATTATCCAACAGCACCATATACAAATAGGAAGAGAAACAAAGATGATTGTTTGAATCACAGCAATGCTAAAAATAAGCAAGAAAGGATGACTTGTAGAGAAGGAAACTGAACTGGCCACATGTTGAGCCAAAAAGAAACTGAACTCAGAGCCTTCATCAACATTAAAGGAGAATCTAGACCTGTATACATTAAAAAAGAAAAAAAAGAAAAAAGAAAAAAGAAAAAAGCCCCCAACCTTTAAGAGACTGAAGACCTTCAAAAATTCTGGGCTAAACTACCACCTATAAATTCAATATTTCACTAGCTTGCTTTCCAAAGAAACAATGTGCAGGCTGACTATTAGCAGCATATATAGGCATATATGCTTCCCTGCAAAAAAAAATAAAGAAAATAAAGACAAAGCTTACAAAGTGTTTTTTAAACTATTTCAGATAAATGCTGTGAAAAAGTTTATAGTTCAGCTAAACAAATCCATGCTGGACAGAACAATGACCTCACACAACATCCTACCAGGAAAACGGTACCAATTGTCCTTGCAACAAAAATACTGTAGTTAACTTCTCAGAGACTTTGCCTTCTTTGCAAGGCTCAGTTGAACAGTTGTGTCACTTTTTCCTCATGCTCCAATTTTGCAGCTCATTCTATTTGGGCAGACTCTGGCCTGCCTAGAAAGAAATTGCTGGCTCAGGCCTGCATTTCTCCTGTTTGGTTAGGGGGATCACAGACACTATTGAGAACAACAAAAGCTGGAAGATCTGGTTGTAGAGCCACAAGAAGTGATCAGCAGACCTAATCAGTTTTACAATTTTAGCTTCCTCAACCATGAAAGAGACAGACCCTGTAGACAAAGCTAATTTCACCTCTGTTTTCTCGAGCTTGTCTTTGCATTTTTATCTCATATTTCTCTACTGAGAGGAAAAACAAACAAAGTAAAACACCACATACTATTGACATTAAGCAGCTGTGCGAACTAAGTGTTTCCATTGTGAGTTTCCCCCTACCAACTGAAAGATATTACACTCCATGAAAGTACATGCTATAATCCACTTTCCTAAGACATTGCCATAAAGCAAGATTCCTATCACAAAATCTCTATGTTCAAACTTCTGCATGGTGAGGATTTATTTTTGGATGCCTTTTATGCACAAACCAAGAAAAGGAAAAACTGCTGCTGCAGGAGCTGGCAGCCAATCATCCTATTTGCTTCCAGTAACTGGTCAAAAGATATTAAAAAACTAAATACCACTACACACAAAAATGATTGAACATAAGACTTTTGCAATTAAATTAACAACCCTTGAAGGATGATAAAGTAACCTGCTCATCATTAAATTATATATTGTGTTATGTTTTATATATATATTTCTGTTATTAGCTGAACCCTTACCATAACTTATTTGCAATGTATCATTCACTTTGGACAAGTCATCTTCTAAGCAGCATCAATATCTCCATCTCACTACGCATAGAGATAAACATTCATGAAAACATTTCCATTAAGCTTCCGAAGACTTACTGGATCTCCTGAACACCACTTTTCCCAACCAACTTTGGGCTCCATATACATTTATTTAGAATGGCTAGCGTCTTTCTCTCGTAACTCCACTCCCAGTTTAAGTTCCTGCTAGAGCACATAAACTCTGCCTGTATACTATGTATCAGAAAAAAGGGTATTTTTTATTTCCATTCTCCTTCCCCAAAGACTGAGCAAATATCAAGGCCCAACTCCACCCTTTTGCAGAATGCCCCCCATGCCTGTTAGAGCTTTCATTTCACCTTTCACCAGCACACCACAATATGCTTTCCAGAAGATATCATAAAAAGAAGTCTAAAGTAAAACTTTAAAAATTTGTTAAAAAAAATTTAAACCCTCAGTATTTATTTTGAAGATATATCATGACTAATGCAAGTAATAGCACATTAAAGATTAAAGAAACACTAATTATTAGTATAAAACTCCAGTAAGGAAAACATTAAGAGTGCCTACTTTTTCAAGAAGTTGGACCTCTGCCTTCAGGAAGCAGCCAACAAAGGGAAAGGTGAGCTGAAAGCCACGAACCAGAAAACAGCTATTAAGAAGATCCTTTAAGTTATGACAAATCAGAAAAAAAAAAAACGTTTTCAGAAAGTTAGACGAAGTTACGTGAAAGACACTCCCAGAGGGAACAAAAAAAAAAGCTTCGAGAAGCCACTCGGGTGACAATTCGTAAGCAAACGCCGCCAGCGTTGTTTAATCGGGTGGGTATTTTTCCCTCACCCGAAAGGGTAAGATTTGCCGAGGAGTCTCGGAGCCACTGCCCAGGGCCCGCTACGCAGCCCCGCAGCCTGCGCGGGGGCCGTTAGTCTGAGCCGGCGACGCGGGAGGGGGGGACGCCCGCCCGGCCAGAGCGGCTACCTCGCCTCGCGCTCCTCACCCGGCCTCTGCGGCATCCTCAGGAGACTCCGCCGGGCCACGGCGGCCGCTCCCCCTGCCTCCGCACCGGGGACGAGCGGCCCGCGGAAGACCCGCGACCGTTACGACCGTGGCTGTCGTTATAGCCGTTGCAGCCGTTATAGCCGTTGCTGCCACCTCCCCGCGCGCGTAGCAAGGAGGGGCCAGGGAAAGGGAGAGGAGAGAGAGGAGACTTAACCACGTGACACCACACCCACCCGCCCGCCCGCCCGCGCGCGCGCCCTCTCATGGTCAACGGCAGGCAGCGCTCCTGCCCGTCCTCGGCGCCTATTGGAGGAGAGCGGGAACACGTGATCTCCGCTCGCCTGTCCCCTTCCCAGGCGGCCGCGCCCCTCCCTTCCGCGCACCAACGGTCACCTGCTCGTGAGGCGGGAGGGCGTCGGGGGCTGCGGTGTTCGGGGGTGCTGGGCTGTAGCTGCCGCGGCCAAACCCGGCGAGTTCCTCGTGCTAGCGGGCGGTCCTGCACCGTCGCCTCTGGGCTCTTCTCCCCCTGAAAAATCAAAACGGATTTTACTCATTTTCGAAGGAACTGTTCAAACTTAGCATTGAATTCCATAGTGCTCCCTTGTGCTCCCTGCTGCTCAAGCAGGAGGCAGAGGTGTGGAGGAGGATCTGGGAAAAGGGAGGTGGGAGAGCAGCTGTCCCTGGAGAGCTCTTTTGTTAGAAGTAGCTGTTAGCCAGGAAATGGCTTCTGTTTTCCTTGAGATTTCCTTCTTGTCTCAGGTCATGGAGCAGCCTGCAGCCTTTGTAGCGCATGTGGCACCAGATAGTCTCGTGTAGGCAAGAGCAGGGCAGAGCCCCCTCAAGGGTCCTGTGGGGTGGGCAATTTAGGAGAAAGCTGTTTGAAGAGGAGGAGAGAAAGGAAAATCCACTTTGGCACACAGGGAATTACGTGAGGGTGAGTTGCTGCCAGAAGGATTCAGTGAGGCTGAAGAAACATTGCCCTGGAGCATGAGGCAAAAAAAAAAAGGCACAGCAGTAAGTCCAAGTTGAAAGATTTTCTCCAGCTGATTCCTGCGCGTTGTGCTGTCAAGCAACCGTCTTAGCTGGCAGCAGGAAGAGGCCGCTGAGTATGTTGTGTGGAAAATACATGGGAAAGTGTAGTGGGAGCCTCTGGAAAGGGACCCTCAATATAATATGCACCACCCAGACATACACCGTCCGCTTCCCTTTCCCTGGAGCAGAGCCCCTGCAGCACGTTACTGTGCTGTGGGCCTGGGCTCACAAAGGAATCACCTGCCTTCCTCAGCGTGGCTAGGAAGTGGCGAGGGGGTGGGGCTGTGTGAACAGGACTTTGATCCTGTTTGGTCCTGAAATAGAAATAAAAAGCTGCTTATATAATATACTGAAACCCGGCTGCTTTAACAAGTCCTAAAGCACAACCCCCAGTCAAGTTTTTATATATACTTTTATTTATTTTATTTTATCATACTTTAATTTTTATGTGGGGATTAAATTTCTCATCATTAGTTATCAGTGTGGGTAATAAGCACTTAAACACCCTCCACTAATTGCTGTGTTCCTGATATTGCAAGCTTTGCTATGGGCTGAAATGGCTAAAAAAAAAAATGCCTTCTTGAGGCAGAGTCAGTTTATAATCTAGGGAATACTAGTTAGTAGTTTCTGTTCTTCTTTCTCTTTATTTTCCCTTTCTAAAACGAAAAAGAAAAAAAAAAAGCACCTTCCCCATCAGTTTTTTAGGGTGGGAAGGAATATGAGACCTTAGATCCATCTTGGAAACACTTAAGACTGTCTGGAAGGTTCCAAAAGCCCTAAATAATAGTTCAACCGACAAAGCAGTGATATTTAGAGGCAAATATTGCTGAATAAAAGGAATTGCTGCCTAATAGAGTGCACAGCAGTCACGTGCAATGCTCTGCGGGCTCTGGTGAGTCAGCTCAGCCCAGAAGCTGGCCCTTCTCTTGTTCTCCTACACTGATGGTGTCAACTTACCCCTCTTTTGATAAGAACAGCAGGTGACTATGAAGTGCTTTTCTCAAGTGACTGAACTCACACTCTTCAGGCTATTTCTCTTCTCACCGTTTCCCCATTCAGCATTTTTTCCCATCAGTCCGTCAAGTGTTTTCACGCAGAGTCCTGAGATATGATATGAATCTGGTATGGAATTGATCCAGAGCTGAGAATAGGCTGTACAGAGGTGGTATCAAATTCTGCTCATGCGCTGTGTAACTTTCTATAGAGCAAAATGAATAAATGCACACAATTCTGCCAAACCTGCTTCAAAGTGATCCTGCCACTAAAGGATGCTGTGGGTCTACCTGCTCTATAGGATTCCTAGTCCTATAGTACTCCCTAATCAAACTACGGGGCCCTACTTTGGGTCTTTTGACAGGAGCTGTTAGATTTCTCTTGAGACAGCCTCTCTGTCAACAAATGTGTGGGATAGCAGTGACACTCTGTGGTGAACCAGATAAAATGCAAGTTGTTAATTCTAATTTTCACACGTTTTTTCTTGTTTTCATCCTTCTTATCAGAGGAAAGGTGTTAAATATCAGTCTGTAGTTTACATTCTTGTTTCATAGCTTCCAGTGTTAATGCTCTAAACACTTAAGCTAAGAATGAAACTACAAACAAGATCAAAGAAAACATTGCATCTGAATGCCAGAATTTGGGGAACATGCAGCAGAGTGGGATCAAGTTTTTGAGACTCTTCTGTTGCCATGGAACTTGGTGAGGTGTCACAACCACGTTTTCAAATACTTAAAATGTCGTTTTAATCACTTTTATTTTTCCTACAGAATTGTAACTAGGAAAGGCACATTAAGGAAAAGCAGAGTTTCCTCCTTACTAATCTAGAGAGGTTAAGTATGGTTTCATGAGCTTACCTCCAAGCTTTAATTTCTACGTTCTATAGGATTAAGATTCAGAGGGTATTACCTGTATTATATATAGTACAAGTAGGCAGCGAGAACCTTGTGTGTATTATATATAGTGCAGGTAAGCAGTGTGATTGTGCATCACTGGACAGCCTATGTAGGGCATTCTCTTTCTCAACCATACATTGCACTATAGCAGCATCCCAGCTAGGAGATGAGAGCGTGAAATGATAGGAATTGCGCCCTGCCACGATTTTGCATGTCTGCCTCACTGCCAAGGCACCATGGGGCCCGTCCTGGTGCCCTGTGGGGGAGATGGGGTAGCCCCAGCTATGGGGCTCTGCCCAATGGCCCTACTGAGGCTGGACCTGTGGTTCTGGTGTGGGGTCGGCCATGGGGGTGGCCAGGAACAGGGCCCAGAGGGGCCCAGACATTTGCAACCATGTTATGAAAATAATTTGGGTAAGATTTGTGGGGTTGTTTAGAAATTTTAGGTAAAAGCAAGATACTAATCTACAATTCAGTTTGGGATTTGAAACCTCTTTTTTTTTTTTTTTTTTTTTTTTTTTTTTTTTTCTTTACAGCTTTCATGGAAATAAACCTATGGTTTCAGTGGCCCTGGGGCTAAGCTTTCCCACACCTCTGATCACCTCTTTGCCGCAAAGGTCACGGCATATCTGGAGGAAGAGACAGCTCAGAGACGGTGCCTGTGAGCCCGTTAACGAGAATTTTTCTGCTAATAAAAGGTGATGATCAATGTGCAGCTGGCTTGGAAGTTTTTGCCTTCATTCTCTGGCTACTTCTGGTAGTTTGGTAATGTAATTAAGAGTCACTGCCTTCTCCAGGGCGTTTCTGATGGGCTTCACTACACAGCTCATGCTGATTTACAGGGATCTGGTTGGAATTAGAGCTGCCAGCTTTAGAGCTCACTCTGATTTTCGTGCGTGGCATCACAGCCGCTAAGCCGGACACAGTCACGCTGCAAGCATCCTGGTTTAAGCCTGAGATGAGATGGTTTCCACAGAGGATTATCAGCTATCAACTCTGTTCTTCAGAGCCTATTTCTCAGGCCTTACTGTAAGTCCATTTTTTCCTCCTTTCTGTTCCCCCCTCATCCCAATGGAGTGTGGTCAGAACGGTCTGATAGCTAATACAGTAAAAAAATCCAGTTACAGAAATATTTAAGGGTTTGGAGGAGAGGGTCTCTGTCCTATAATTCTAGTCTTAATGATTGTTTTTTGTGATAAATATTTAGGAAACAGAAATACATGGATAATAAGGAGCAAACAAGTAAACTGGATGAAATTCCATGAAATCCTGCATGGACTGAGCCCCCTTCGGCTCTGCTTCTGCAAAGTGTGAGATGTGAGACACAAGGCAGGAGAGTCTTTTCTGCCCATGGAGGAAGGTAAGGGCTGTCCTCGTCCCTGAGCATGATGGAGGAACTTCTGAATTATTTAGAAACGGCCTCTCGGCTCTGCCAGTAGACCCACTCAGGGCTGATCTCATCTACTTTTACTTTCTGTTCCTTCATTCTTAACCAGACTTGCAGTTGCACTCCCGTATTATTTATTGGGGAAAGTTTGCTTCTGTAGCAGAGCTGCACATGGAAGAGGCTCTGCTAAGGACATTCTGCACCCCAGGTTTTGGGTCATCAGTGGGAACAGGTAAGGATCAACAGCCACTCCCCTGGAGCTGTTGGGACTGCTCCAAAAATGCCAAATTGCCTCTCTCGTGGCACTCAGAATCTGTCACTAGTCACTCATGTTCACACCCTGCAATGAAGTCGCCCCCGAGGGACGGGGCCTCCTCACCAGGGACCTGCCAGGGCTCCCCCTGGCATCAGGGCAACACGGATCACCCGTATCTCCCTCATCCTCTTCAAACAGAGGTAGCTGGAGAGCTGGTCTGCACTTTCTGTGAGCAAAGCCCAAGCAATAAAAAAGAAGGTAAATACCAGCCTTGCTGGAGCTCTGCCAGCCGCCGTCGGCCACTCTGGTGCAAGGATCTCCAGCAGCTGTTTCAGGAGCATGTTTTTTCTTCTGGTGTGCAAAGTTCAAGTGTTGCCGCCTAGTTAAAGAGTCTTGCCTCCTTTTAATGGGTATTTTTTTCCCCTTTTGCCGTGGGAAACAGACTTTGCCTCACTCATGTTAGTTAACATGTAGTAAATGCGCGGCGGTAAATAATTTTATAGGCTTTCATCCTAGGAAAGGCTAATTTTTTTGACTGTTGTCTATCAAGGAGACACCAAAACTCACATTTGTGTATGCAGTCCACACAACAGGGATTAAATGAACGCCGATGCTATGGACATTATTATTACACTTTTTAAAGCTGAGACCATCTAAAAATCCTCAGTTGCTTCACTGCTTGTTTTACACGTGTGTCCTAGGGCTGTGATTCAGCAAATTCCAGGAGAAAGGTCATTTATTTTGGTGCGTGGCGGGGAGGAAGGCGGCCGCACCACCCCCCACCCCTTCCTGCAGACCCTTGGCTCTCTCTCCCATCCATCACGGGAAACAAAACCGAAATTTAGAAGCAGCAAAGCTGCAGCGCTCGCATCTGCTTTCCTGTTTGTGCCGCCCTGAGCGTCACTGTTCCAAGCTCTGCTCTGCTGCCTTCTCGGCTCGTGTCCCACCTCCACAGCGTGAACAGCATGGAAGCTGAAGGGACCGGCTGGACCTCGCGGGCCTGAGCCAGGAAGGCAAACAAGGCAGCCTTTGCACCCGAGTCAGCGTGAACTTCTGCCACGCAGTTTGGGAGCACCTTCATATCGAGATTTGCCTTGCTTGTTTTTTTTTTTCTTTTCCACTTCTTTTATCAAATTATGGGGTTTTTTTTAACATGAAAAAGAGTATGTAGTTTTCTTTGGGATACTTTAAATATGTGGAAAGCAGGTGCTAAATGCTTGGTACCTGCCAGTGTGGCAAATCAGCCTATAAATACCCCAAGGGCACTTGGCTGCCATGAGGAAGCCCTCTCTCAGGCACTGAAAAAGGGAAAGGGTGTCAAAAGCGTCTTGGGGCTCATGAGGGAGCCAAAGTGCCCCGGGTACCCAGTCTGCATCCCTCTTTCGCAGGTTTTAAGGAACTAACCACCCAGCTGTTACCAGTGGGATTTTTAGCCCCAGCTCGTGGAGGGCATGAGCTGGAGTACGAGATGTCCTCATAAAGGAACAGCCACAGAGCTGCAGGGTTGTAAAAGGAAATGACAGCCCGGCTTCTAGGATGGTCTCCATAAAAGAAATCCTTCAGGTGAAAGAATTTACACTCTTTAGCCACATGAATATATAGGAACAATTACGCACCATGAGACAAGGCTGGGCAGCTGCAAGTCTTTGGTGGGGACGAGTGACTGCAGCCCTGGCGAGGGAGGCCAGTGCTTCACAGCTGTGGGAATCGTGAGCGGCTGAGGCAGATTGGCCGCTGTTCTGGCCACAGGAGCGCTTGCTCCCCTTCCACCACCTCTACTGCGGCACTGAACTGTTCCCACTCGAGTGCCAGCTTCTTTCCGCTGGTGTGATCTGTTTCCGATTACCGCTTCCTTAAGATTCATACTTGCAGACTGAGCTTGTTGTACCTGCCAAGCAAATAGTTTACCTCAGTCTCCCTCTTCTCAATGCATCAATCTTTTCATTATCAGAAGAGCCTAATACTGATTTCATACTATATACAGTGTATCTAGGTTTGCTAAATCCTACAGATAATTTATGTGGGGCTTCATCTGGTTCTGTGAAGTAGAATTAAATACATGTGTGTATACATATATATAAATTACACCACCCCAGAGCATTTTTATGGGAGGAGCACAACACACATTTAGGCAGTTTTAGGAACAAAGACTAGTTTGAAGCAGACTCAGATCTGGAGGATGCTGCGTATCAGCCTCAAATGGCAAAATGGGTCAAATCTGAGGCCTGACCTATCACACAGTCCACTGAGATTTTAAGCAGTTTTAAAAATACGCCTGCCACTGACTTCCCTTCCTCGGGCCTTTGCTGAGCAGATGGAACAAAGGAAGCATTTGTGTTTTGAGCGAGCACAGGGAACAGGCAGATACTATCTGGTCACTTCTTTCCCCCCTAAAATGCTTCTCATAGTCCTGCATATTTTATTCCAGCACAGGTTCCTTCATATCACCCAGGAAAGAGCTGCTGCGGAGTAACAGCTTCCAAAAACTGCCTGCTTGTAGAGGTCCGTTTTACCAACTGAACACTAAGGGAACCACAGAGATTAAGCTACTCTGGGAGATGGTAGTTGGGTTACTCTGAAAATCTTGGTTTAGGGCTTTTCTTTTCCCACAGAAGAGCCTAATCCTGGGATGCTCCTCTCTGTCATCCCTGTGTCCACGTTCTGCGGGGCCACTGCTGCCACGACTCCCTCCCCAAGGACGCTGCCGACCACTTACCGGGGCCTCCCATGTGAGGAAGGTTTCCTTGCCAAATAGGAACCTCCACCCTGAAGCAGTGTCCAAAGTTTCAGCTGTGCTCAGCGCCATAACGTGTGCCAGGCTTTGGTGCGGAGCTCTGCAACTGCAGCCTCACCAGAGACAGAAAAGCCCCTAAGCCCATTCCTGGAGACTGAGTTGTGTAATTTTCAAAATAAGGTCTGGCATGTTTTTTATAGTATTTGATAGCAGCTTTTTATTGGTTACAAAACCTAAGCCCATATACAAAATTAGGAACACATTTAGATGCCTCTTTGAAAGAACGTTTTAGTCTATTTTAACTGATAGTTTAAAAAAATAATAAAAACAATGCAATTTTAAACACTGTTCTGAAAACGTAAAAGTGCAGCAATATACTTTGTTTCCTTTATTAACTATGAAATGGTGCAATCCCAATCAAAAGCTGATAAGGTCACAACAGGAAGAACGGAGCACCCGCACTGTCTCGCCGTACTCCGTTCTCCCCTGTTCACTTTTAATGTAATGCATTGAGTGCAAGAAAAAGATCAAATCTTCACAGTAGTGGAAAACTGTTATTTTAATATCAATTTGTAGGTCATCTCTAAGATAATAGTGAGCGCAGGCCGAACAGGGTAACCGTCAGTCTATATGGCGGATAGGGAGACAAAATTGAGTTAGAAGGGGGAATATTTGTTCACAATAATGTCTGCTGGAACTCTAATTTCACAAAGACTTTGTGACCTTACCTAACTTTGACTTTTTATTGTTTAGTTTCTTAGCGAACACCACACAGTTTCAAGATTTTAGACTATAGTGTGTGAATAGGATGCAGTTACCATATGAAGCTTCAACTCAACTTTTGGGAAAAGAAAAAAGGCACAATGAACTTCAACTCAATTTTATGTGCACAAGAGTTGAAAAAATCCGAGCCACCTTAAAGAGAAATTGATTCTAAAATTTATAAAACCTATAAATAATCAGAGGCCAAACCACTATATTAAAACAGATTATCTAGCAAGTAAAAATCTTGCAGTTTAAACATACGCTTGTATCTGGTTAAGATACAAGACAACTCACTCTTTAAAGTGGCTCCACCTTGGCAGATATATATTTAATGAATGCACACCTGCTATGCGTTGTTCATCAGTGGAAAAACAGCTGATCCACAAAGCTCTGATGGCATCTGTCCTTATCTTCATCACAGTAAATACAACCCACATCCAATAACTAAATTAGTTTAGATTTTTCTATCCCTTCACATCAATGCATTGGGAAGTTACACCCAGTAAACAACAGCAACAAAACCAGTTTGTGTGATAGCTTACAGAATTCCAAAATTATCCACCTTCGCCCCAGCAGTGTCAAAATCCCTTGGAAAATGCCAGGGTCGGCCGAGTTTCCGAAAGCAATGACCTCACATACCATACGTAGAGTTGTGCAATGCGCGCCGCACATCAGGTTTCTGCTCAAGAACTGCAGCTTCCATCAGCCTCACACAGCAACCAGTTTGTATCTTTTTAATTGCGCAAATAAGATCTGAGACGAATTTCTGAATTGCTCTCCCAATACTCCAAGAATGAAGCTTTTATGACGCTTCTAAGTAGTTGCTGGTTTGTTGCCAACCACATCATCATAAGCACTGGTTACTAAGTAAAAAATAGTTTAAGACTAAATTACAGTAAACATGAAAGCTCCACAGTTTAAACCCAATATAAATCAACCATATCCAATTATCAATTTAAAACAAAATATATTGACTACTGAAAGTTGAAAGCAAGATTCTTTTCAGCTAATACATTTTTGGACAGATTTTTTTTTTTCTCTTTTTTTTTCTTTTTTTTTCCTCTACAGTCTGGGACTCTTGCTTTCAGCTTAAACAGAAGTTCAAGTCCATAACAGGTTGTAGCTCAGGTAAAATACCATGCACAGCATTTGATTACTTCAAAACAGCAGGAACACACAGGCTGAAGTGAGTGGTCAAATAGGGCTCGCTGTTCTCAAAAATTAGGTATAATGGCAAAAGCTTTACCAGTCCAAATCTACAGTTCATTCTCCAACCCTGGTTTCTGAGGCAGTTAATGAACACACATCAATTACTGATAGATGAAGTAGTTTTGTTTGTTTGTTTTAAACTTAAGTGTTTAATCAATTGCCAAGTGTTTGTTTGTTTGATTTAAGTTACTTTTATTTCAGTTTCACCAATGAAATTCATTTGGCTTGCATTTTTTTTTAATCTATTCTTCCACATAAAGTATATGAAAATATGTTTTGTGGAGGACGATGATGGAGGCCCGGAGCAACCCGGGCCCTTGTAAAGTCTTCCAAAATGTACGCATCATACCAAAGTGTCTTGATCCACAGCGCACCGTTTTCCAAAGAAGCTACTTTTCCGTGGAAAGCCAATGTGCCACCACTATGGAATATTCTTAACAAAACTGCAGATTGCGGTTGTCAGCATGTGGCACCAGGAAAAAGGCAAAAAAAGGTAGTTGGGACTGTTAAAAAGAATTCTAAAACAGTTTAAGAGATCATGCATATGCATTTACAGTCCATGTGATAGTGACGTTTGGCAACTGCAAAGTGACCGATACATGGCTTGCTTTAGAAGCATCAAAACGAAGAGGCATGTGTGTCTTGGAGCCTTTTGTTTCTTCACTTGGTAGCCATCTGGTGGTGCTTCATATTGGTGTGGGACAGAGAAGCTGCATTTTATCGAACTTAAAAATTAAATTCTTTTGTTTGAAGGTTGGCCGTTGGGTCAAAATTGTAAGTACCTCCTTGAGTGGCTTCAGGAATGAGACTGGGATCTTCATCGATCTGTAAAATACAAGAACAGTAAAATTCATGAGAAGCCAATTCCTTGCACAATTCAGTACACAGAGAAGAGATTCACAAATGTTTATCTATTAAAAATATATTATTGTAATTGAATGAGATTAGCTTTTCCATTCAATTCTTCAGTTGTGTTCAAAAACAAAAAAAAATCTTTTTTTTTCTCATAACATGAAAACAGAAAGCTGAGATGGCTAAGGACTGGGTCACTGCTTGGTCAAAGCAGTGGCTGCTTTGGTTGTATGATTTAATTCTAACTGTCAGTGTTCAGCTTTTCTTGAATTGGCTAATCACTACCTCTGAAATACAAAATTAGTTTTTTACTTTCCCCTGTTTACTGCAACATAGAAATAACTTTTATTGGCAGCTGGCAGAAACAATGCTATTGTAATCAGACTCTTGTCTGGGGATAAAAATTATCTTGGGATAATTTTTTTTTTTTTTTTCTTGCACTGGCCCCCAGTGTGACTGGGCTTCATTTGGACACTTAAAGTTACTTCCTAAAAAACACCACGTCTGCTTTTATGTTTTAATTTCTATCTCTCCATCATGGATTTTTTAAAATCTGAGTAGGTCTCAGAAACCCCAGAAAACACAGGTGACAGTATATGCAATAATCTGAAGTGACCAAAGTAAAGGAGGTAAATCCAGCAAATTAGTCATACGTTACTTTTTCATAAACTAATTTAATTTAAATGCACCAAAGGGAGCACAAAGCACAAGAAGTTTCTGCCAGCATCAGCCAGACTCTGCTTTTAGGTTAACCACAGCAGGCTCAGAGCCGTTAGGAATTAGGCATTCCCCACAGCACCGTTACCGGCACAGGGGATATGTTGTAAACTGCTGAGGATTAAACTTTGCAGCCACCCAACAGGCCCATGATTGAAAAGTCCTAAGGTTAGAGCTAGCAGCTGGACAGTTCAATTTAATGGATTTCTTAGCTGGAAGAACTAAAGGCAGTTCTGCTCAGCTTCAGAAGGGAAAACACCTGGCAGGGTTAGAAAAGGCCACTGTTACTCCTCTCCCAGTAGTTTTGGTGAAGTGCTTTTGAGGCAGCCTGGGGCCAGAAGAGCTAGATCCCAAAAAGCTAGACCAAACCCAGGACAGAGCAAAGCAGCAGGTGGGCCAGATCAAACCCTGGCAGGAAGTTCTCTGTTCTGTTCTTGAATGACTCTTGCCAACAGGCCTGTCTAGCTGCAGAGCTGAAATACAGAAATCTCTCTGAAAAGAAGGATTCACCTGCCGGCTCCTAACAATGGAGACTGATTTATGAGAAAGTAAAATGAAGAGGCAGAG
The DNA here is from genome assembly GCA_013398735.1 of Nothocercus julius. Taxonomy (NCBI): domain Eukaryota; kingdom Metazoa; phylum Chordata; class Aves; order Tinamiformes; family Tinamidae; genus Nothocercus; species Nothocercus julius. The sequence continues at coordinate 2,182,463 of VZSV01000044.1, read as the reverse complement.
GAGTGCTGGATTCCACACATCCATGTGTCAAATGTTAGCTCATCATCTACCAATTTGTACTTTTAATTAGCAGGTGTACTGGAAAGGATGAGGAAAAAACACCTTTCAGACAGCCTGTGTTCACGGAAGCTGGAAGTGAGCTAAGGAACGACCCCACGCTTGCTGCTACGGGGACAGCGAGAGGAGAGCGCGCGCAAGCTGCAGACTTCACCACACTTACATCATCGCCAGAGAAATACTGATCTATGATTTCAAAAGCTAGTTTATAAATGTCTTCGTTCTCGTGCTGTTGCAAGGCTTCGATTTTCTCTAACCCTGGATGAAAGACAAAGGGGTGAGTTTAATATGTTTACACTGAAGTGAGTTACTGAATACCCTGAAAAGAATTAGCTTTGAGAAAAATAACAAAACGTTAGTACAGAAGCACACTAGAAAAGGTGCGGCCCACCTTCCAAATATTATCTGCAAAATAGCTATTTTTGTCTTTAAGGGAAAAAATGTAGTATATGAACCTTCATCACATACTATATCCAGTTCTATGAACACAGGGTACTACTTTCCTCTTTTATACAAGTTAGATTAAACCTTCTGTACTCATTTTTCTTTTTTCTCCACTTCTGCTGCATGGTACATAGCTTTGTTCTAGGCATGGTGCTTTCTGTATGCCACTAAAAGGAACTGGATTTATTTGTATGTTGTATATAAGTATTAAGTATTAAATAACAAAGTAAGGCAGTTTCCCACTGAGAGCAGTTTACAATTCTACATTCATTTTAAAACTAAATGTGACATATACAAGAGAAGAACTTTTAAAATGGCAAGCTTTAAACATCCGTTTACTGCTTCTTTATCAGAATATATTAATAAACATGTGTTAAAACTAGGATTGCAATAACCAAGTCCGTCTCCTCAGCCTGCTTTGGTCTGTACTTGTCGTGATCTCAATGTTACCAACTTTCTGGTTATTTCGTTCTTTTTCATTTGATTGACTTTAGAGGTCTTATTCTTTTAAACTGTATTCAGTTGAGTGTTATTATTGCTAGAAGATGAAAAACTCAGTAATTCTAATGCGATACTGCTATTAACTAGCATTTCGCGTACATCCAGAAAGCTATCATCTCTTAACTAACAGAAGTATTAGATGGGGCATAATTTTGTTTTTTGGTCTTAAAGCTATTCATTGAAGTCCTATGAGGAAAGGCTGAGAGAGCTGGGCCTGTTCAGCCTGGAGAAGAGAAGGCTGAGAGGAGACCTGATCAGTGTCTATAAGGACCTCAAGGGAGGCAGTGAGGAGGATGGGGCCGGCCTCTTCTCAGTGGTGGCCACCAATAGAACTAAAGGTAATGGCCACAAACTGAAACACCAAAAGTTCCACAGGAACTTAAGGAAAAATTTCTTGACAGTGAGGGTGACAGAGCCCTGGAAGAGGCTGCCCAGAGAGGCTGTGGAGTCTCCTTCTCTGGAGATCTCCCAAACCGCTTGGATGCAGTCCTGAGCCACACGCTGTAGGTGACCCTGCGTGTGCAGGGGGGTTGGACTAGATGATCTCTAGAGGTCCCTTCCAACCTTAAGCATTCTATGATTCTATGATAATCTTATTTTCTGCTTCCAAGCAGTGAACTGAAGCAACATGTTTTACTGCAGAACTGAGTGAATGGAATCATCAAATGAAGAGAAATGCAATTCTCATCTAAAAGTAATTCAATACAACTCTACATAAAAAAAAAAAAGTACTGAAAGCTACTACATAGATTGTGTCCAGCGTGGCAGCTCCTGAAAATAAGCTAAACTAAAAAGAAGTAAAGGCTGCCCTTTCCCTCACTGCAGTATTCCCAACTTGCTGATTCAAATAGTCCATGGTCAAAAAAGCTGCAGTAAACATCCACAGCGGTGAACACGGGCAAGACGGACTGATATGCAGGAAATTCATTTCTTTTAATGACTAATAAGCACTTACCTCCACACTCTTCTATAATTTCAGCTATTGTGCTAGCCTCATCACCAGCCATTATCAGGATGTTTTTCAGCCCATCCAGCACCACCTGTACCACTTGAGAATCCTTTACTGAGAGTAGATTGCAGAACGGCGGGATTACATTTTGCTGTACAAGGTATTCAACCTAAATAACGGAGAGAAGAAGATGTCTTGCAGCCTTCTGCTTCTCACTGCTCAATGGTTCAGTGACAACTTCAAATCAACTGCACATACCTGATCTTTTCTCCCACTTATTGTCAAATTACTAATTGCCCAAGCAGCTTCCTTTTGTGTTCCAAAGTCCCCCTGCAGAAGCAAATTAATAGCTCATTAAAAAATCAGCCTAGAAACATCTGTAAAGCTTATTAAAAATCACAGGCTCCTCATGTCAGGTTTATAAAAAGATGATGACAACTCGCGTAGCTGGTGTTTGACTGACCTTAGCCAGCTGGTGTATGATCATAGGGATTAGCCCAGCATCTATTACAGCCTGCACTTGCTGCTGGTTTCCTGCTGTGATATTGGAAAGGAACCAGACTGCTTCCTACAATTGGACAAAATAAAAAAGCGGAACACTTTAACACAACTTTTTAATTAAGTCAACAGATTAAAGAAAAACAACCCAACCAAACCACCTCAGCCCCCCAAATCACCCATCACCAATCACTAAACAAAGCTTCTAACCTTGCTCCCCAGCAGCACCTCTACCTCACCATCCACATGGTTTATTACACCTCAAAAGCCAAACACATAAGAGATCAATACAAAATTAACGTGGTTAATTCACTGGGCCAGATTCTTATTTATACAAGGAGCATCTCTACACCTTTGGGGCAACACTGACTTACATCTTACATCCACTTCGCGTGGCTGCAGTCATGGCCATGTTTTAAATTTTTCATCAGTTTGGCAAAGAAAACAAATCAATAAAACCTGAGGAGAGAAAAATTGCCCTGCAATGTTTGGCCTGACAGCTTAGCAGTAGCTTTCTGTATTTATATAAAAGAAAAACAATCCTACATCCCATTTTCTTGCAACAGGAAGTGGAGTTAAAGCTTATTCGAGGTCTCTCACTAAGTATCAGACTGGCCTCTTTACTCTGCAGTTCTCTTCCCTCAGGTATCAGCAAAACTAATAATCTTATGTCAGGTACAAATCCCTGGTTGCACAGGAGCTATTTGTCAAGGCAGGCCCAAACAACAAATTTAAAACACCTCCAATCCTAAGTATAAACAGATTTTTAAAGAGCCAACTAATAATCAATTATGAAAACTGCAAGAAAAACACTAACAGGTCTCATTTTCCAGGGACCTGTCTTTTATTTGCCCCTCGGAACTTACATTCAAAACTCAAAGGCCTTTAGACACTTCCCTTATATAAAAACAGTCTTTCTTGTCACTCAGGAGATGTCCCAATGTTTCTTTTCTGAGCACTGGAAGGGCAGGCAGAAAGAATCCCTAGCTATTAAACGGACAAGGATAACTTCTTCCGAGCTCTTTGCAACCAGGAGGTCCTGAAGAAGCAGAGATTCCTCTCCAGTAGGTCCCTTCCCAACGGGTCACTAAGCAGGGGAATCTCACAAGCCAAACGCAAACAGGCCAGAGTGGGGAGAGAAGCCGCCTCCCTAGCCAGCAGCGTCTTTGTAGGAGGAGGACACACAAGGAATATCAAAAAACACAAAACCATCAAATCTGGAAAAGAGGGCACTGACAACTACTGTCACCTGGCTCCCCTATCACCCCCTGTCCCTGCAGGGGCAAAGGTCCCCACTGACGCCCTTCATGGGAAAAGGAAGGAGAGGAAGCGCCGGGCTCCTTTCACAAACGGACAGGGCTACTCCCCTGCTCCCTCCAAGGTTAGGATGGGCAAGAGAAGAGAAAAAGCTCCATGGCCAAAATAATTTGGTTCATCAAAGCACTTTGCTCCACGGAGCGCAGGAGCTGGAACGATCCTACCCATCTTCCTGGACTCAAGGAGAGCAACAATCCTTAGTTACGAATAAGCAGGATCAGGTTCTGGGTTTGCAAATGCAAAAAGTACCACACTTCAAAGCTAAGAGCCTCAAAGTGCACAGGCCATCCACGTCGCTGTACAAACCCCCAATATTCCTGCTAAAAAGCCCTTGGGCTTTAACCCAATAAATACCAGCGCGAAAGGCTGTGTCTTTATTGCCCATATCGCAGGAATAATAACAATAAGAAATCTTTCTGCAGCAGACTAGAGCCCACTGTTTTATTTTTTAAACCAAAAAGATTAAGCTAAGAAGAAAGAAACCACAACATACCTTGTTTATTTTCTCTTTTGGATGTGTCAGTAGATTTGGGAAATGAGACAAAACATCACAGTTGAGAACAACTTGTGTTTGTTCATCAGTACCAGTTACTATGTTGCCTACTGCTCTCAGTGCTGCTGTCTGAATATTCAAAGTGAGGAGGGTGGAAAAGAAAAAACATATTAAAGACATCAGTGTTACTGAGGCTAAAACAAAGATCATTTAAAAACGTGCCTCTTCTTAAAAAACTAGAAAAAGCACTTTGCAAAATAACAATTTAGCACTTCATCTTTCAAGTTGTATTCTGAAAAATGGGCACTGTTTCATCATAACTGAAACACACAGAACAGCATTTTACTGAACAGAAGCACTATAGTTCTACTTTGAAAAGTGCCAAGATTAGAAAGTAAAAAGATGTTAAAAGAAAAGATATATTAGATGAATTAATTCATTGTGTGACTGATCTGAGATACATTTAATGTTTCTAGGCTATGACTATAACTTCCAAGGTTATTTACTTCTCCATTCTACTCTATTATAGACTTTAAAAAATCATGACTACTTTTCTTCCCATTGACTCTCAGTTGACTTTCAGAGTGAACTTTTAAAATCTTTATTAGTTACTAAGTGCTTTACAACTGACTGAATACTAGAGGAACTCCTTTTCACCAAGTGAACCGGTCTGACAGATTTCAAGGCAGCCAAATCCCACCTGAAGTACAACCTAAGCAAACATGACATATACACAAAGCCCTCCAAAGCCCTCCATGTCCATGGCTGCTTTTTTAAAAAACAAGCATATATCACATAACTTTTAGTTTAATTTTGTTGTTGAAATAAGGCAAAGATCAGTTCAGCTACTTTCTGAAGCTAACTAGAAAGGTACTTTACTAAAAAGAATTTGTGTCTTTGAAACGCGCATTTGAACCTACTTCAAGGTTCAAAAGTTCTTAAAATAATAGTTGTTTTCCATGGCTATTTGGAAAGAATATGCAGCAGCTATTATATGTATTTACAGAAAAAAAAAATGTATACTTTGAATTCTAGAAAATGTAAAACCTATTTATATTTTCATTAAATACTCCAGGAGTACAAAAGGAAGGTACCCCTGACAAATGCACAATGGACGTTAACATTTAACCTACCTCTTCATTCAAATCAAACTAATCTCACACAAAACAGTTTTAATATCTTTTTACCTTAGCATGGATGAAATTTCTGCTCTCTTTCACCTACAACAAACAGAGCTTTAACTGCTCATCTAAGTACCTCACTGATAAATGCTCTAGGACACAGTGTTCAGCAGACAGCTCTCCAAAGACTACTCAGTGGAAAGAGAACTGGACTTACTTGAACTTTTACCTCCTGATGGCTCAGAAGGGGAACGAGGAAGGGCACAACTCCTGAATCAATCACCATTTGTATCTGTTCGTTACCACCATCTGTTAAGTAGGACAAAGCCCAAACAGTGTCCACAAGAATCTACAAATTGAAAAAAAAAAAAAAAAAAACGTGATTCACACCATGAACAATAAAATCCATACCATGAAATCTTGAAATCTTAATTTAACAATCAATATTCCTCAAGTTTAGGGGAGCAGGAAGATCAGGGGATTTAGTTGCAGGAAAAAATCAAACAAAGGTGAATTGTTGGGCTTGATTTGTAATTCAAAGATAGACAAACAACTCTGCTAGTGACCTTCTCAGGACTATGAACACCCAGCCACCTAGCACCACTATAATTTCTGCTAGATGTGCTACCTTTGACTGTAAAAAAAGATATAAGCTGTCTGGCAGTTCCTTGGATCCATCTATTGATACTTCATCATTTCTGATCGATCCTAGAGATCTGAAGTCCAATCACAAACTCTATTCTGTGTGTTGCCTTTTTTTGCTCTCATATTGTGATTAAAATCCCCAGGAAAGGAAGGGTGTCCATACACCAACCAGAGGACTAACAACTATCATAAGGACAAAAGTTACAGCCATTTTAGAGAAAGTATCTGAAGGAGAAGCAAAGCCAGCAGACATGGAGATGATGTTAGAAACTACAGGAAGAGAAAATTGGACCTCGCTGACAACATCTTTTACATAGAGGTACCTATCACCAAACCACAGACTGGTTGAGGTTGGAAGGGACCTCTAGAGACCATCTAGTCCAACCCCCCTGCTCCAGCAGGGACACCCAGAGCACGGGGCACAGGGGGGCAGCCAGGCGGGTTTGGAACATCTCCAGAGCAGGAGACTCTTTAGGAGACTATTTTTAAAAGAGTGGAACCCAGTCCGCAGCAGAGCAGTGCGAGACGGTGCCTCAAGGGCCGCTGGCTGAGCCACCTCCAGGGAGAGGCCGCCACAGGGCTGGGACACACCGGCACCTCCGAACTAGCTCCAAAATGGCCCCCTCATCAAGATTAGTCAAAACCTCGTATCACATAATGTCATATCTACCCTAAGAAGCTCTCACCCAGTCACTGCTTGAAAAAAAAGCTTTCAGATTTGGCAGGGAGAAAAAAAAAAACATAGCCCAGAAGTACTTTTGGTCTGTGAAATTCCCTTCAAATTTGCCCAAATGATAAACTGTAAAGCCGCCATTTGCTGTCTGTGTCCCACTCAAATAGCTCTGGAAAACCCTGGCAAAATCCCAAATGAAACTGTTTTGCAAATATTTTATGGAGCCAAGCTCACTACACCATTAAAAGAGCAGCACCATGGTCTCAGTCGGGAAATCACCAAAGGCAGTTTCCTTAGTCCTATTCCTTGTGCCCAGATCCACCGTAAGGGCTCAGTTTTTGCTTCCCTCAATTGAAGGTCACTACAGGGAGAAAAAGTCCTGATGGGAGGAGAGTAAGAAAAGCAGTTTATTATCCTTTAGATAGTCAGATTTTATTGGTGTCCCAATATCATGTTTCAGGATATAAATCCAGTCCATCAGGATTTCATTCAAAAAACTTATGTAAACTCATGCCTCAAGACTGGGGGAAGAAGGTTTAGCATTGGTATCCCCCCCAAAAGTTGTCAAAAGCTCCATGAAACAGAATAGCCTATTGGTGTTCATTTAAATATATTTTCATATGTGATTTCTTCAGCTAAATAGGTGGTGAAGTCAGGCACTCATATATTGATTACAATATATGATTGGAGTGAATTACAATATTATGCATTTTTCCCCACAACTATTATACTTCATCCATGCATAACTGCAACCTGGGGCAGAATTGAAGTGAAGCTGATGAAAAAGGTCACTGTTCCTAAATTTGTGGTGCTCAATTCTGCAATATATATATATATATATTTTAAATAGATTACTATGCAAAGGATAAACAAGCTTTCAGAAAAAAAAATCAGAAAAGGTGACTGCGCTTTTTTTATCTTCTGAAGGACAATTATATTCACCCTAGTATTTTAATCGTGCTTTTACTGTAAGTTAATACACACACAAAAGTTTGCTGTTTAAATACAATCTTCAAACATTTTCTCTCTAGAGAAAACACAAAGAGTCCAAACATCTAAAACCACAGAATTACTTACGTTTATATCTGTATGGTAAATGAGAACACACAATGCTGGCAAAATCTGAAAAAAAGTTCATTGGTCATTACAGTAGAATAAAAATTACTGTACAAACTTAGTAGGGCAGTTACGAAGTTTAACTTGAGCCTGCAATAGCTTATTGCACTCGTGCACTTCCCAGCAACTGGGCATTTCCTCTAAACTCTGTATAGAAATACTTCTATTTCAAATTTCTACAAATACGAAATAATATTATATTTCTCAGGTGCAAAGAGAGCAGCTTATACGTTGAGGGAAAACAAGCAAACATCTCTCTGCTGCTTATGAAAGCTTAAAAGTTACCACACCATATACTAAAAATGTTAACCTAATATTAATACATAAAATCCCGTTGAAGTAAAATTATATTTTTGTACTCATGTATGCAGAAATGTAAATCTGAGACATGGTAAAGCTGCTTAAACAGAACTTTTTGTACTTGGTAAAGTCCCAGTTATAAGTCTCCGCTTCATTTTTAAGATTTCATTGAAGTTTCCTTTCTTACAATATTACACCTCACGGGACTATAAAGACTACATACATACTTTGGAATTTATCTGAGCATGAAGAGCTTTATGTCCAAGCATAGTTCTAATCAAGCAGCATCACCTTTTTTATTAGCTGTGCCTACTTTGAGCCAGTCGAAAAGGTTTTTCAGATGCTCGGACTCTCACATGGGCACCTCATGCTGACTGCATGTTGGCAACTACTCAAAATGCTCAATTTGCACTACGCTCACAGGACCATTTACATTTCCTCCTGCTAAAAATAATAACATTTGCATACTTAGAGACACAGAACCTTGTTCACAGCAGCCTTTTTGATAAAAGCAATATATGCTGAGTATGTTAACAATGTGCTATAGCGTTCATTTTTATTGCATCTGTTTCAATATATGCCTGATCAATCTCCAGTCTTACTCATCAGTCTGAAATGTTAGAGGTAGCTTTACTATAATCGCAATCAATCAGAAATACCAAACTGGTCTAAATTATTTCACCTAACAACGAGTAAGTGGCATAAGACATTGTCAGGAAACATTCATACACTCGTAGTATGGCAACATAAAACATTTGGCCTCTAGCCCAGAGTACAAAAACCATCTGTCCCAGTGTAATTCTTTATTTACCTCCTGAACTGTCTCCATAGGCGGTGGGGGGTCCTTATTCCTGCAGAGATTTACAATGACCCATGTGACGTTCCGAAGGAAGGTGATGGGAATGGAGGGATTGATGAAGGACAGAAGAGGTTTGACAACTCCCAGTGATATGACATAATCTCTACACTGAGGACCATCACCTACAGAAATGAAAATTGTTGTAAAAGAAATTACATTAAAAATGGAAAATTTTGAAATGTATGCAGTGACATGTTGGGATACTGAAATTCTATGTTTCCTCACCCGTAGTCTGCTACTAAAAGTTGGTGATAAATTAAATATACATACGTACAGGTATGTATGTATATTTTAGAAGACACAAAATTTATCCTATTAACATTTTGTGTATTACGTGATGCTAGGCTTTAAAAAAAAAAATCAGTATCTACATAATTCTGGCCACATAAAAAAACATACCAAGCCATAGAATTTAGAGGAAACATAGTCTCATATGATAATGCCAATGTTCAAAAGTCAAATTCTAAAAGGAAATGATCTCTGAATTCAATTCTTTTAGAAGTAACAAGTTACCTATAATATTTCCGAGAGCCCAGACAGCTTGCTCACAAACATTCTGGTGTGGCGAGTGAAGTAGTCTCAAGAAGAGCGGTACTGCATCTAGGGAATGCAAAGATAGGATTTGTTTTACTGGAACATGATACCAGCACATTTTCATTCATTAACACGAGACACTTTTTCAAGTGTGAATTATACTAAGATACATGTTTTTGTTACGAAGAACACACAAAATCCTGGTTAACCATTTTGATAAAAAACGAGAGAGACGAAAATCTACATTTGAGAAAATGATGGACAATTAAAGAGCAGTGCTCCCCACATTTAAGCACTTCCCGAGACTCCACGTAACATACACCAGGCTGCCTATATTCCAAACCAAATCTAAAGATGTTGCGTTCAACATCCTGGTAACTCAGAATTTCCCATTATCCACGACTGCAATGCATACCTAGCAGTATGACCAGCCTACTTCTTAAAATATGCTTCAAATACTGCGTTTACGAAAATACTGTGCTCCCAAGAGGCAGGTAGAGTTAGTTTCGGTATGCAGTCATGATATATACCCATCTGCCACACAGTCGTCAGATGTTTTAACTTGCTCCTATATAAACCAGGCTACATATCAGACTAAGATTTCAGATTTCGGTGTCTGCTGAATGAAACATTTAAGAGATCCGAGGAACCATCTCTGTATTTCTCCTGCGAGACACTTCCCCTCAGACAAGCCATGTCCTTCCAGAGACGGGGGAATTCTCACAGCGACGTTTAAAATCCGCACATTATCCTGCTCGTCCCACAGCCTCTCGAGCCCAGGCGGGGCGCGAGCCCTTGTGCGAGCGGAGCCCTCGGCACCTCAGCCGGGCCCTGCACTTCCAAACACAACCGCTTCCCAAACAAAACCGGGCAAGCGCTTCTCTCTCCTGCCCGGTCGCTGTGTCACCGGCCTCCCCCGGCCTCGGCAGATTTGGGGGAGAGGCCCATCCCAGCCGCAGTTTCTTGTAGCTGTGCGTACGAGAGCAGGGACTTCAACCCGCCTCTGCCGTCCCGGTGCATTGCTAACGCACCTTCGGGCACAGACAAGCCCGCCAAACTACCAAAACCATCTCTGGATACTTAATGTGCGCTTGTTTTAACATGTAGCTACTCAAAATGAATGCAAACTATGTATACAGCACATGCATGTATGTAGCACTTAGTGTATACGTAAATAAGATATTATATAGCTTGTTTACAGTAGCTTTTTAAACACAAACATATACTCTATAAGCTCAAATTTGGAGGACAATGGATTCGATTATGAACAGCAAAAACAAGCAACTTTTGGAATCATTAAGCTTCACATTGAAAGCAATATATGTAGAGCAACAGATTTTTAAAACAGTATTCTGTTTATTTTAAATTATACTTTAATATTTTTACTTTACACTTTAATATGATTTCTCAGCCTTTCTTTTTACAAAGCAAATTATAAATAGTCTTTTCATTTGGATTCAGTCAAAGATGAGACCACTGGGGAACTTGAAAAAGGAAGAAAACTATATCTTAATCCATGAACATTTGGGAAGGATGAAAAAGCCTGGGAACAGATTCAAAGGTATTTTCTTTTTAAGGCACACAGAAGTCCAAAGCTTGTTTCTGTTTTGCTAAGCACTTTTGTTCTAGTGAGCCAGTATATTAAATATAGCCGCTCTTGCAATTAGCAAAACATTTATGTTACATGCATAAGCCTGAAAAATAAGAACAGCCTGATTTAAACAGGCAAACAGCAAACATGAATTTTCCTCATTTCTCCTCAGTTAACTTTGGAGCCTTCTTTCCTAGCTCTTTTCCTAATGGAAGATCCCCTGGTTGGTTACATAAGCAGCAAAGCAGCACAGCAAGCAGGGGGTGCAGAGGAGACACTAATCATATGGCCAAGGCAAGATTGGTAACTTGCTTAATTCCAAATTCAACCTGGCAACGTTATGTAACTGTGTGTGTTTAACAGCTTTATTAAGATTTATGACTACACCTTTCATGTAGGAAGAATTATTCTCCAACAACTGTTGGAGCCATGGGAGGACTAATAGTTTATGATTTCAAAAATTAACCCAAGAATTAGAAAAAAAGCTTAACATTTTATATAATGCTTATTGTATAATCTATCATTATCTTCCTTACGGGAAATTCTGGTCTGGGATTCTTAATCACTAGTGATAAACAATCGATGTGTAAGTGCAAATGTACAAACTCTTGCAGAAAGATGACACCAAAATGCATTTATTATTTTAATAAACAGCATTTGTTATCCAAATGCCCCTTATTTTCATTTTTACCCACATTATCCCCAGCCCTCAGTGAACAAATTTTAATACTTACTGGACTGTACAACGGCTTGAGTCTGTGCAGAAGTGCCTGATGCTATGTTAGTCAATGCCCATGCAGCTTCAAATTGTAACGAAGGACTGCAATAAAACAGTTTTGCAGTAATAACTTGAAACATGATCTTCACATTATTTTACAGTACACTTTAATTGTACAGCGTCTCAGAGTACGTACAGCTGGTAAGGTCAGAGAGTAGCACAGAGCTCAAAGTTGTCTCAAAAAAAATGTAAGCTTGATCATTTCAGAGGAATAGCTATGGGAAAGTATAAATTTTACATTCTGTGGCTTTTGTGAACTGCCCATCACTGTGACTTCACATCAGTAACCTTTCCCCCCTCAAAAAACAGCAATACTTGTTGAAGCACCTGCCAGCTCATAAAGCCGACCACTGCTCAGTCAACTCATCGTCTCCTGACATCACTGACTTCTAGCACTCCTCCCCACAAAATTTAATTATGCCTCTCTGCGATGAGTAACAGAGGCCTTCTGGCATCCAGCAGGTAAAAAACACCACGTCTATTTAGTGAAGAAAGTACTTACTGCCCTCCACACCATTAGCAGTTCTTAGTTATGGTCAACCGCAGTTGGGTTATTAAGAGAAACCTGCCCTTTCTAACATCACATCCCACATCAAGCACAAGCTGGTGAACTAGGAGAAACACACTTCCCTCCTCCTCACCGCCAAGGGAAATACCCAGCATTAGCATCCAGAACACAGCGTCACACCTGGATTAAAACCAACTTGTCAAATGCAGATTAAATCAGACACAAATTTTATAAAAACCTGCGTGCCTGTCCCTCGCAAGGTCATCTGCGCTGTATCTGATGCTGGCACAGATTACAACAGGTAAGAGACAGCAGCACTTGAGTAATGCAGTTTGCATGAAAACTGCTGTTCAAGCAAACACCACAGGTTAAAAACTGCAAAAATTACAGAAGAGTTTGTGGCTTGAGGTAGTTGCAGCAACAATGAGGAGTCTGGCTTGGGACGAGCAGAGGATACGTGCGATTCAATGATTATTTTGCATTTTCTCGTTTTTTGGGGTCTTCAGTGAGTAACCATTTTATGTATAGCGAGGCAAGCTGCTTCCTGAGGTTTTTCTATGCGTTAGTTTTCAAAGGACTTCAAGGTTTTATTGGGGATGGAATTAGAAAATAACTAGACATGGGGACTCAAGATAAATAAGGAGTTGCAAAAACAAATGGAACCTATCAGCAGCTTCCATAAACATTATGTTCTAGGAGCAAATCCATCAAAAGTGTAATGCTGGCCTGACCTTCATGTACACAGTACATTTTTCTTCCCTCCTTCTATCTGAGTGCCCTTGGGATAAGCCTTCACTTATAACATGCACAGCAGCTTCAATAACCTGTTATAAAAAGCCTTTGCAAAATTTAGCTTTACTCAATTTTATGCATCAATCATTAATTAAAAGAACTGGTTAAGAAAACACCAAATTCAATTTCAAAATGCTTATTAAATATTTACAAAGATAAATCATACAAAATCTACACAGAAAATTCAAACTAAATTCATTTTCACAACACTGGACCATTTACTTTCAGAATAAACACGCATTCATGACTCATTTTTAAATGTAACCCTGATCTGAATGTTATTGTCAGCTGTTTTCTTAACTGTTTTGTTAAACAAGCTAGGAAAAAAAAAAACTACTCATGCTTCATATTTTTGCAAACATCAAATTACACCCAAAACGTTAGTTTGCATTTTTCTAAAATTTCTAATCCTTATGGCTGCAGAAATAACCTTGAAAATGGGAACACTCTAAGCAAATATCACCATGCCTGCCTGAGACCAACAACAGCCCGAAATATCTACCTCAAATGTACGAGTCCCCATTTACCCAAATAGGAGACCAAAGATAGCCCAAAATATCTACCTCAAATGCATGAGTCCCTATTTATCCAAATAGGAGATTCCTGGATTGTAGAATATGGCACTTTTCTTGCATGTCATGATACTCCTGCAACTCCATGCTCCAGGTTGTTCTTTTTTTTTAATCTCTGCTATCAAAACTCTTTTTCTCTACCTAAGAATGAGAACGCAGAGCATGCCCACCATGCCCCATCACCGCAGGGAGTAGCAGCTATGCGGAACCAGAAAGAAACCCACCTTGCATTAAAGACCAAACTTTGCTTAAGGACCTTAATGGAAGAGCCCACGGCACAGGGAAGAGCTGTGCTCGCGATCGGGCACGCGCCTCTTTGTGTGAAGCAAAGCACAGTAAGTCTGGAAACTTAATCCACTGCTTAGAAAACNACCCACCACACGAAACATTCAAAATGAGCAAGAAATTTAGTAAGGAGCTCCCCACTAGTGCTTGCATGAGCACGGCCAGCTAAAAAGGGAAATGACATTTCAGGGGCAGAATTAACAGTCCTGGAGAATTTACAGTTTATTGTGGTGGAATCTGATCCACTGTGCCAGACCGTATGGGGCTTTGAACACTAAACTCCACGTAAAATAACTCGAATATCTGTGCAAGCAGCTTTTCAGTAAAGGTAAACATTTTTAAAGGTGTACTTACTTATCATCCCTTTCTAGGCATTTTACCAGAATTGGTAAAATTCCAGATTTTATTAAGTCATCAATAGGTGGATTTCTGTCACTAGATAGGAGTTTTCTGTGAAATTAAACACAAAAATAAAATAAGTAACTGTCATTTGAAAAAAAAATGAGTAGTAAGTATATTTATATGCCTTTTACTTATTTTTCACCTTGCAGCTTGGACAGCGCTCAGCTGGATCACTGGGTTGTCACTTGTGGCGTTCTGAAAAGGAAAAGAGTGAAAACTAAAAATGCACAAAACAAGCACCTCTAATTAAAAATAAATAAATAAATAAACATAACATACCTGCAGTATAGCTTCTAGTGTTACATTTTGCTTGAAAAGAAGAAGAAATTGTTTTAGTAATTTTGTTGCTGAGTAAAATAGGCTTTTAAAACATTTAATATAGTCAAACAGATTTTAACCCAGCATATCTGGTCGTAATTTTATTTCAAATAACTGCAAGACTTAGAGTGCTAAAGTAAGAACTGAGTCCCACCTTCTAGACACCAGCACCAAGATTTTGTAAATAATTCCAGAGTCAAGGAACTCACTGCTTTGAAGTCAGCATCAACATCAGAGTCTTCTAAACTTTCTTCTTGAGGAACATTTCTTTTTTTCAAAAGATGTTCATCTCTTTTGTTCTGGGAAAGAATGTTGAAAAATAAAGACATTTAGTTTTTATCAGTAATGGGTGATGATAAAACGGCACTTTTCTAAATTAAAGTTTACATAAGACTGCTTTCAGAAAGTCACTTTTATCTCCACATAGAATTCGAAGTATTTTCATTTCAGCTATACGAACCCTGGAGCTTGCAAACTGCAGACAAAACTACCGCAAGCCACGACATTAAAACAAATTAAGTATCAATTTTCTAACAGAAGCTTAAAAAACACACAGATTTGCGTGACCTTAACATTCAGCAACACACAGAATCTTTTCTTTTTTTAGTGCAAGATTTATTTTCAGATAAAACTACTTCCAAGTTCCCTGGTCATGCAGATTACATATCTTTCCGCCCTGTGCGTAAATCCGCATGCTCCCAAGGTACTGACACTTGTAATATTCCCCACCCACTGACAGGATCAGTCTAGCCTGACTTAAAGCACCCCCTTGTTATTATTCCAAACGTATAAAGCAGCACTTTCCCAATTTTAGACAAGATATCTGCCTTTTATTTGATACACGTAGATGTACGATCAAAGGCGACGACGCAGCGAGTACATCCAAATACATCACTTAGAAGCGCGCTAAGATTTCAGCCCCACTGAAGCAAAGAAATGACAGGGTGTCAAAGTTACTACTCCAAAAAATAGAAATCTATTATATCAGTAATGAGAGGCAGACTTCTCACGTGCCAAACATAAGTATGTGCTAAACAAACAGCTCTAACTACAGACCCTGCACCAGCCGTGCCTGGCTCTCTGGATCCGCCGTGGCAGCGCCGCACGGATCGACCACAGACTTATCCTGCGGGAAGCAGCCGCTGCGATACCGAGCGAAGGGGACGGCTCTGCAGGGACGTCCTGACGTCTCCAGTCCTACTGTCCTCTTCCTGCCCACAAACACCTTTGCATTGCGCAGCCGGCAGCGAGGCTGCACGTGCACGCACGCGCGGGGGAAACACGATTTCTAGGGTAACATTCGCTCCTCCAGTGGCTGTTCCCTGCCTGTAGGAAAGGCACAGCCTGAACGAATCGGGGCCTCAAGTTGCTTGTTGGAGCAAGTTAAATGATTCACACTAAATAATTCAGCTGGAAGGCTTGAGTTTCCCTGTCACTAGCAACACGAGCTGCCGCGGTACAAGGTTTTGCTCTTCCTAAAGCGCTGGGTTTAGGATGTGGGATGGATTCTCGGGATGTGGTATCAGCGGTGCTTGGCTGTGCGCTTTGCAGCCTGTTGCAATGAAGACAGGTGACCTTTACTTCTGAACTTCGGTAAGAAAGCAAAGCGTTCTAGACACAGGCTGCTCCCAGGTTCTTTGATTCAAAAAATGATGCAATACCTGGAACAACTGGGAATTCAGCAGACATTAACTGGCTATTTTTACTGAAATCACTGAAAGGAAAATTCTAGTTACGAGATGTCACCCTATCATATATCTTATTGCAAGCTTCTTCCCTTGGGGAAGTAACAGCAACAGTTTGTGGCTTATTTTAGGAGTACAAGTGGTAGATTCCCCCATTTAGGTGCTTTTTTCATACAATCCTTTGGCCTTAAGGTATTGCCCCTAAAACAGGGGAAATAAAAACTCTTCACCCCTGTCCCACAGAGCCCCACACAGAAGCATCTATGCTGACCCAGCACAGATGAGACCCAGAGCTCTATTAATGTGCTATTAATGTGAAATCTGTCCAAAAGGTGGGTACGCAAGAGTCATTTAAAGTCACATTTTATTCGCTCCTATCATAAAAATGGAAAAATAAGACCAAAGTCTTCTCAACTGCATTGACATTAAATAGATACCATCCATTTGCAATGATAACCACACCATTATATGTATAAGAATATTCAGTATTCACTTATATGTGGACTGCATCTATATTTAATGCACGTTACTTCCATGCTCATTATTCCTCCTAACAAACCACGCCAAAACTCACCAGAAATAGATGAAGTACTTATGAAAATCACGTCCTGTGTTTTCTAGCTTGGAAGGACAAGAAGTTTTTGGATGTAAAAAGAAAAATCACACTGTATCAATCATGGTTTTGGATGGATAGAAACCCAACAGATTCTTCTAAGTGTTTGCTGGGGTTGCGCCTCTGTCACAGAGGGACATAAAGGTTGTGGTAACCAGATACTCCAGAAAGCAAAAATCAGGTTGCATCTTGAGACCCTCTCTCAAACATCCTGAAATACCAGGATGGTGACAGCTGGAATCCAGCTGTAAATACAGAGAATCCAGCTGGAATACGGCGAGAATCCAGCTGTGGATGAGGAAGCAGCATCTTCACAGAACGGCAGAAAGGAGCGGCGTGGGTGGTGACCCTATGCAGAGGTACAGAAAAACAGGAGCAACTTCAGCTGGGTCTCCTTCAAGCACTTGTCTGTGGGTGCACTGATGCCGTGGGTACTTCAGTGAGGAGTTCAACTCCCCACAAAAGCACCAGTTACTGGAGGAGAGTCCTGGGAGCCCTTAGATAAACAAACACACAGACTCCGAAGGGCAGGAGCAGCCTGAGAAACGTCACCTGGGGAAAGGGCCAGCCGAGCTGCGGGAAGAGCTCCGCAGCCACCCGGAATGGGGACATCCCCCCGGGAGGCCGCCGGCCGCCTCGGCTCCGAGCGGCTCTGCTCCGGTTGTCACCTGTGCAATGCGGCAACAGAAGTTTCCGCAGGCCATTGCCCAGCGAAAGAGTTTTTGCCTCAGAAAAGCCAATTTCTGGGAATTTTCGGCAATGGACTTGAAGAGGCAAAGGGCCTTCTTGAGCGATCCTGTCCTGGCAATACAAAAAGCCAAAGCCCACCTAAAATCCAAGACGCAGAAGGCAGCAAGGCCCTGGAAGCAACATACGTTAGAAAGGATCACTGGCAGGATCCTGGCTAAAATTCTCCTACGAGGATACTTCCTAATGTTAATGCTAAGCAAAATGAGTCGGAATGAGCACGTATGTTCCCCTGCAAAGCCATTCTGCCCTCATTAGGTGTACAAGAGAGAACTGGGTTTCACAGGGCATAACCGACCACAGCTACACATGAGAGTTTTGGGGAATGCAGGCAACATTTTGAGGCTGCTGCTCACAAGGGGCCCCTGGAAAACTGGCCCTGGCCAGGGCAAGGCTGGCAGGGATCTTCCTACCACCCGTCACCGCGTGCACACGGTTGGGCTGCAAAGCAAGTGGTAAGAAGGTATCCAGAAGAGGATCAAAAGGAGCTTCTGCAGGGGCTGGAGCAGAGGGATTAGCACTTACTAGTAAGAAGTGCTAATAAATACTTAGCCAGCAAAGCTATGATTAGTTAGCATTTGCTACTAAGGCAAAGTGGTCAGAGAACCCTCCAGTCCAAAAAAAATGACTCTTACACTGATTGAAACAGCCCTGTCCAGGTGCAAAGTACTCAGCTCCTGACAGATAAACACTGAGCTCCACACAGGGTGATTTCATTGACTTATCAGTCCCCTGCAGAAAGAGGATGATTTGCAACTTGACATGACCTTAAAATGCTTCCATATTGTCGTATGATAACAAGCTCCCTTTTTCTTTTTTTTTTGCTTAAGTCGTAGCACTAACCTCTTCCACAGATTCCTGCAGTTAAATTGAGGGCAAATCAGCACACGTGGACAGAGCCGCTCTGGCCAAAGGCCAGCGAGACCTTTCAACGGGAGAGGCATCGGTCTGCAGTCCCGAGGAGCAGTAGGACCCGGCCACGGAAGAACAGGAGGCAGGTCCCTCCTCCAGAAGGGAAGGTCCTCACTCACCGACTGAACTAACCCTGGCGAAGCTGAGATCTACACCCTGCAAAACCTTTACAGAATTAAAGAAGAGCCAACACGCCACAGACGATGCATGGCGTGTGCAAGAAGGTTCAGGCTTGCAGTCAGCGTGCAAACCCTGCACACGCCGGGTGCTTCTTGTGTGCCTCCTTGGATGGGGGCCACAGGATTAAAAACAATGCAAAGAGGTTTGAAAAGCAACAGGATTAACAGAAGGCAGTCTCACGGGCAAGGAGGACGTCCATCAAGCTACATGCTGTGTTCTGCTTAGAACTACAGCACAGGACCAATGGGATAAAGTACTGGAGCTGGGAGGGGCTGCTAAAAAATATCCATTTATATATGCTTTTCAGCATTTGAAACGGGGAAAAATCTGTCATGCTTCTGACCTGCCTATGTTGAGAGGATTTAAGGTCAAAAGAGAAAAGGAAAACAAAACATGCTTGCCCTCAGGTAACGAACACATCTATGAATATTTATCCAGGACAAGGAAAGATCGAGGAACTCAGCTGGTAATAGGAAGAAGCTCTTTTCATACTAAAGTCATTATGTTTGTATTCTCTGGAAATAAATGAGAGGACTTAAAAATACCTCTGCACTAAAAACTGGAGCAATAGCCAGCATGAGCCTTAGTCATAGATGAGAGTGACATAGTGGGGGTCTTACCTCTGCTCACAGAGTCTAGGAAAGACCAAAGGGACCAACCAGTACCAGCTACATCCAGATTCCCTGGACATCCCTTTCAAACTACTGCTGCTGCTGTGACAGAACAAGCTCAGCTTCTATGCTTCACTTCTGCTTAATTTCCAGTTTTGTTTTGGGGGATGAGAGCAGCTCCCACAAACTGCCATGAAGGAAAATAAACAGCTACCCCTCCAACCTCACTGCCGCAAAGGAATGTTCTGAAAACACCTTAGAACATCCTCTTAATGAAAAGTTTTCTTACGTGGACTATTCAGCTTAAGCAGATTTCTATTAACAGTTCTTGGATATGAGCCTGGGGAAAGATTCAGTTACCTTAATGGTCAGGAAAGGACTATTAGAGGGCTTTACTGCCACCCTCGTTAGCAGCTAGACATTTACGAGCAAGACAACTGAAACACAAAAAAAGCTTGCAGACAGTGACACAGAAATCATGCACGGCAGCATGTTTTCTGGCCCCCAAAAGCCATCTCTGGCCTTTGGTTGAAATGACTCACTTGATTATGGTGCTGCAAGACCAGCAGATGAATCAGTAGTTCGGCAGACACCATTGACAAATATATCAGATAAAATCATATCAGTAACAAGCACAGATGCAAGAAAGTCAACAGTAAACCTTTACAGAATTAGGTCTTTTGCATCTCAATCCCACAGATTTCAAGTCTGTCGCAGAGACTGAACAGAGCTAGAGAGACTTCAGCAAAAGATGAGGGGCTTGGAGGAGAAAGGCGCCCTTTCCCTCCATTTGAGTCGTGCTACCTTACCTTTGTGACAATAGGCAGCAGTGCCAACACCTCCCTTTTGGAAAGCAGGACATTAGTAGTTGCATAGACACCAACTTGTCTCCCCAAGGCATTAAGCACAGCTTTATCTTTATAGATTATTGGCCACAACCAACCCCAAGCTTGGCAAAAGCCTGTTCTCACTAAACTGGGCTCACACAAGGCTCCAAGGAATTTACCTTTAATGAAAGGCATGAAGTCTCCTCATGGTCTTTACAACAGGGTTTTCACATGAACAGGTTGAGGACATAATTCTCTAGCTGGAGTCTTTCTATGAGGCAAGGTAGATGCAAGTTGGTTTCCAAGAAGGTGAGGCCCTAACACAGGGTGGTACCATTAAGTGCTAAAGTCTCCCTGTGAGGTCTGGTTTTCTCTTAAAAGGCAGGTATGACTGGTGGAACAGCATTTTCTCAGTAAAGGGAAAACTGTATATTCACACTGGACCTGACAGGACATGGAACTGAAGCAGGTTTTACTATGCTACACCTGGAGACTTTGATTCCCTCCCCTCTCCCCGCCACATCTCCCACCTGATAGACTTTTCTTCTTCAAGGCCACGTCTCCTGTGCCAGAGTACCAAAGAGCAAAATCCACAGCTCCTTAATCCATTACTCATTTAACAAATAATTGCTTTGCCTTGCATTAAACTTAATTAACAATTAGCGGTTTCATACTCCCATTACGAGCTCTCAGAGGGAGCCAAGTTTGCTAAGAAAGCCAAAAATAAACACTTAAGGGAATCCTTAAAAAAAAAAAAAAAAAAAAAAAGGTATGTCTCAGCAAGGCTGA
Source organism: Nothocercus julius (assembly GCA_013398735.1). Lineage (NCBI taxonomy): Eukaryota > Metazoa > Chordata > Aves > Tinamiformes > Tinamidae > Nothocercus > Nothocercus julius. The sequence goes on along the minus strand of VZSV01000044.1, from coordinate 2,161,346 downwards.
AAGGAGGACAGCACCCTGTAGCTCTGCTGAGCTTTGTGTTTAAGGCTTCTTTTGAAGGCTGGCATGTAACTCAAAGACCCCGTAACACTGACCCTGAAGCAGCCAGTACTTTATCTTCTGGCTAAGAGCTACCTTGCTTAAGGACCAGGGGGCACACGCAGGCCCAGGGCTTTGTGCTGATAGAAAGCACCGCGTCTGCAGCTGAAAGATCTCTCATGGTAATGGAGTTAAAGGCTCAGTTTACAAACCTGACTTGTGGAGGGCTCAATTCCAGTCTTTTTTTTTTTTTTTTTAAATTATTCTGACATAGAACAATTCAAAAATATCTGTAATTTCTGGCATGTTGAAAGAAGCAGTGATAAGTGAAGTATTCTGAATTCCTCACAAAGCTGCAGCAGGATTTATGTCAAGGTTAAAGGGCGGGTGTCTTGGACCCCCTTCTCATCAGCGGCGCCAAGGAACACGGCAGCCGCCTCCCCTGCAAAGGCTCTTGGGGCCGGTGCTGCACGAGCAGCATAGGCAAAGACAAAACTCTTCTTTCCAGAAAGGCAGAAGCCTCTTCACCCCCAGCATATGTAAAACAAAGACCTTCAGCAGGCCAACACAGAATAAAAACAAGGTGCACCTCAGCGCTAGGAGAAAAGCCAAGCAGCTCACAGCCCCAGCCTGCAGCTGGGCCAGGCAAACATGACCCTCATGGCAGAGATGGCCCTGTTTGCCCGACTCCTACACAAATACAAGGGACTGAACTATTAAAAAGGTTTGTTTTTCCTCTCTGAAATGCAGTGGGCTACAGAGGCAGCGAATGGAAATAACACACACCTAAAACACAGAATGCACTGCAAACACACCTTGATGTCTCTATCTCAAGAGAACAAGCATCCCACACTAATGCATGCAGAAATTGTTTATTACTGTTCAAAGCTGTGAGGTTTTTATTTATTCCGTCTTACAGAAGAGATGTAAGCAAATAGCTTCATCAGATACATTCATTTAATATTTATGCACAAGAACATTCAAAAGACAAACCCGTGACTATGTAGCCCTTCAATCACACCGATCAAGAATATGCTCCTGATTTGTGCGTTTTCTTCAAAAGCCAGCTGTACGGGCAGCATCTGGATAGCAGGGAGTAGGGAAAGACACCCCTTTGTTTTGGAGAATCTAAAGGATTATCAAGGGCATTCTGGCACATTTCTCAAATTTGGCATATTCATGCTAGGGGTGCAACGTTAGCTGTAAAGATGAAAATTGAAGCAGTGATGTCACCCGCATCTTATCTCCACTGATGGAGCTTGATAAAATATATTCCTTTGCATTTCAGTGCCAGTTCTGTCCCTGAAGTGATAGCCTTGCATGTGCCACGTGAACCGGTTGCCCATGAGCAGCCGTTGCTGCAAATCAACAGCTCAAGCACAGAGCACACCTCTTATCCAAGCAGATTTCTTCTGGAGCCTGTAGTAGAAGGTGTTCTGGAAACACCTCCGTGGAACCCAACTCCCTGCGTTCAGGGGATCTGCAGCTGCTGTTTACTCTTCATTCACAATCTGACCTACATGCAGCACTCGCACAGCTCATTTACAGTGCAGATTTTAGTGAAAAGTGACTAGTTGTTCATATATCCACCCCTGTTACAGGCATGTACAAGAGCCTTTCCACACAAAATGACACATTGCCTCATCCCAAGCGCTTCGTTCCCCGCTCCGCTTCTGTAACAAAATGGCCTTGGAATTGTTAGCTGGTATAAAAGCCACTTCTAAACATTAAATTACAGAGATTGCCATTACAAAGGTCTCTCCAAAGACTGAACTTAAACAATAACATCCCACCTCCCAGTTTAGCCACTCGCATGAAGACACCTTGCACTAGCTCAGCCACACTGCAATGTGAGCAGCCATAGGTCTACCCGTGTGCTATGAACTCAGCTTCTCTGTGTAGTCTTCACAGCTGTGTAGCAAGTTTTATGTCAAGGCAACACAGCACTTCCTAAAAGGCAGCATCTCCGATATATCAGCATAACCTTGAATTACAATTGAACTATAATTAAGATAAATTTATTACCCAAATCTCATTTTAGCAAAGAGCTGCTAGCTTCATTTTTTTACTTGGTACCTTTCACTGTATGTAAAAATAGCTTTCCCCATGTTTTAGCCATCTCTTATCTTCCTTGATGGAACCAAAGTCAAATTAAACTACACAATACTTCTTCCAGACATGTTCAGCTAGTTCCTTTGGTTGGTAAAATATAAAAGCATTAAGCAATTTTGGAATGATACATGATGCTCATGTAAGTACTTAAATAAGATTTTTTTCAGTCATCTGTGTCGGATAAAATTTCTTCAATTAATCTTTGCACTCCCATGATGAATCTCAAAAGCTACAGTATTGATGCAACAAAAGACAGATGATGTTCTAGAAGAAGAGAAAAAGGCAAAAAAAGCCTTGTTTAAAAAAAAAAAAGTGGAAGAAACCCAGGAAAATGCTAGCATAAGCTTTTCGTTACTTTCTACACAAGCAGGTGATGAAAGTGGACAAAATTTCTCCAGAACAGGTCAATCTAATTTCTGCCAGCACAACTTCTACCCATAAACTTTTCACTTTGATTTTAGCAAGGCTTTTGACTTCTTACTTGATTTGCAAGCAATGCAAACCTCAAATTTAGATGAAACTGGATGGGTTTGCACTCCTGAGAAAGGCCTACTCACAGTGATCATCAGTAATTCAACTGGCAAGCTGAAGGGAGGTATCAAATGGGAATCCAGAGGGGCTTTGCCTGGATCCGAAATACTCAAACCACGTAATTCCATCAATTCATTAATGAAAGTATTAGAATATAGGAGTGACGTCAAGCTGGGGAAGCATACTAGGAAGCAGAACTACAAGTCAAGAAACAGTCTGGAAAAAGCAGATGTACTCCAAAGCCAAGGAAAAATTGTGTTTAACACTTCTACATTAATGTAATTATGCAAATAGAAAAAGGCAACAACTACCCCTGTTCTGCAGTACTGTAGGCAGCATCCTAAGGACATAATGGATCACAGACCAAGTATGAGTCAACAATACACTCAATATAAATGGCAATAGTGCCTTAAGAATTGTGTCTTCCACTGTGCTCAGTGTCATTTAAGCCTCAGCTGATGACAACATCCTGTTTGGGCATTGCATTTACATAAAAATACACACAAAACATCAGAACTGGAAAACAATCTTCAAGAAAAAGGTAAAGAGCTGAAATTGTTTCAACAGTAGAAAACTAAGAGGGACAGTAACAGCCTTTAAATATATTGTAAGTAGCTATAGGCAGAGGTTACCCACCCTTTACACATGCAGCCCAAGAGGAGTTTAGCTTCTGGAAACTGTCCTCTTGAAGCAAGTCCTTAAAGTGGCTAGAAAGGCTGCTGGAAGCTAAGAACAGGCTAGGAAGCCCTTACGAATGACAAGCTGTAACAAACCCTTTCTCTGAAGTACTTAATTAGATCACCTCTCATGGTCATGATCTTCCCAGCTATATTGGCATTTATTTAATATAAACTGGATATGACCCTAAAATTAACTCCTTCCACAGAGCAGAAGCTGTAACAACTTCCAGAAACAACCTGCAATAAGCCACAAACCTTCAGATGTGAGAACTCTTCCTTTCCCCATTCACAGACTTAAAACATTCAAACAGTTGACAGTGTCACATTAGTAATAGGAGACTTGGCACTGGAACTATTTGGTTTATTTTCATAGTCATACCCTGAAACTGTGCAATACTATTCTGTTATTGAGCTTAAAGAGTTGCAGCATAAAACATTAAAATACATGTTTCATAGCTTACAAATTTATCGTCTTTTCCACATAGATTTGGGGTCATAAAGCAAAGCTTACAGCAAAAGATTTAGCAAAGACATCAGAAAGTTTTAACAAGGAAAAGCTGATAAACAAAAGCAGATTCACTTACCTTCCGCAATTCGATTGTAACTTCATTTCTGTGTCTTCTCATAGTCTGTAAAAGAAAAAAAAAAAAAACACACAAACTTATAAATTGTAAAGAGTGAAGTCTAAGTTGAAGGGCAGTTATTAATCAAAAGACATGGAAAACAGCACATGAATGATTCTGAACTCAGTCTTTCCTAGCGAGACACACAATTTCCCCCCCCCCTCCAATTTTTACACCTTACAGAAAGTTTTTTTTTTTTTTTAAATAACCCTCAACCACAATAAGTGTCCCAAAGGCAGAAAACATTTACTTCCCTCCAGAGTTTCACTGGAATGACTTTCCAAATGTTTATATGTGCACACCAAAGGAAGCCGTAAATATAGGCTTGGACACTCTCCTATTTGCCTATGACCACATTCACAACCCAAACATGCAGCCTATTTCAATATTTGGCCTGTAATAAATGACAGAGATGAGTGAGCTCAATGCAAACAAGGCAGACGATGCTTATGGGCAGACAGAAATAACGAAGTCCTGTGGCACTGAATCAACTTGGGATCTAACCACAGTAACGGAAAACCAGCCTGTGTTTCCTCAACCCTTTAAAAATATCAGGCACCTCAAATACAACATGCTGTTACTCTTCCTAGCCAAGAGATCCCAAGATTCAGAAAGAATAATCTTGGTCTGGTGAAGGCAATCTCCCTAGGTTCATTTTACAATCAGTGGAAGAGACAAGTACCACCAGAATGTGATCCAGAGAAAAATCAGACTGGATGACCGCTGGCAGCCTAGAAAGATCATCCCCACTAACTAAAATTAGTGCCTGTAATAGGACATTTCTTCCCGTGTCCTATCCTTGCTACTGACCTTCTCTGCTGCTATGACCCTCCTTTCGAGTTACGGCAAATAATGTAGCCAAGCCCCCAACTGTGGGCGCAAACTAGCAGCGAGCACAGAACAGCAGCGCTTCTCAGCAGCTGCCCGAGGAGATGCTGAGCACGCCGAAGCTCAAACGCTGGTAAATGAAGTGAGAGGGCTTCACACCACGAAACTACACAGGACACAGAGCCTGTGCTTTGGAGATTAGTTGAACTTCATGTTTCTCTTACTATTTTGCACTGCGACATCCATTAACTTACCTAAGGCTGGTCTAAGAGTAAGGAGGGTTTGGATAGTCAAGCCCTGGGCAGGAACACAAGTCGTTGAAGGAGCAGAGGCAACCCTTACTTCGTGGCTGCCTCAAACCAAGCAAGGCCTCCTTACAGAAAGAGGACAGGGGCAGCACAACAGCCTCAGAGCTACAAGACACCACCACTTTTCTCCTCACTGTTTTGCTGAGCTGTTTGACTGCTGTGGCCACCCGTGTGCAGCTGCAACTGCTCCGTGTGACTGGACTTGACTGCTGGGGAGGGCACTGAGCCGGAGGGAACTGACAAACTGAGAACCTGAAAAATCATTCCATGTAACTAGCCAGACCAGTCATTCACGTTTCTACGCATATGAGAGAATTTTATATTTGAATTATTTTAATTACTGAGTCAAACTTAAGGGCAATAAGTATCCTCAAAGCATTTTCCAGCGCTTCTCCTGTAACTCCATCCTCCAATGGAAAAATGCAACTGGACAAGACTGTGTTAGACCTCTACTATAAAAACTCCTTGATCCTTCTGACTGTGCTAGACACATTCTTTAGGAAGCCCCCACAAGTAACTCATCTCCCCCAAAAATCTGAGCTTTTATTCCCATTTATTTCAAATTTAAAAGGGGACCCCATCACATGACATACCAATCAGCTTATGCACTTTGGCACTCCCCACCTCAAAATCAAGTACATAGATATCAGATCACGAAAGCCCAGAACGGATCTAAGTCATTATTTAACTTTAATTTGCTTCCTACTTACAATTTAATACTACATCTTCTATCTACGTGAATTAATTCCTTATAATATTTGCTCCTGAACAGAAAAATCAGGCTAAATGTGAAGCTTTTTAGAACACACCTCTTGTGTTGTGCAACCCTTGCAACCTACCGCTCCTCTGGAAGAGAGGAAGATTTCAGAAAGACTGTATGTTGCATTGAGCAGTTGGCAGTTTAACGTTTCTTATTTTTAGAAGAAACTAATGCAGCACAATCCCAGACAAAGCATTACTATTCATTTTTATCAATTTACTCTAAAACATCTTTTAACAATACTTTGGCTGGAGACAGGTACTCATAGCTATCCTGCCATAGAGGCTCTACTAGGAAGATTCCAAGTTTCCTTCTAAAGGCAGATAACTGACTTCACTGTTCAATTAGAGTTTTACCTTTAAGTTTCCATAATTTCAGCCCCACTGATCCTACCCTGTCACACTTCTGTCTCAGTATTTTTAATACTATTTTTTTTTAGTAATTATATTTACTTTTTATATTTACCGATTTTTTTTTTTTTTTTTTT